>JAGDYQ010000006.1:5703218-5743918 GCA_021962125.1 Bulinus truncatus
ACATCTCAGAGATTGTCATCAATCTGTTTTACCAAAACCTGTTTATTTCATAACAACAATGATAATCAACTTCAGGCTCGCTGTTATTCACTATTTGTTTCGTTTCTAGTTGGCCGAAAGCTCGTAAAGTGGATGGTTTACGAAAGCGAACTTTGTTAATTTTGAAATATTTTTATCTGTTTGTAATATATATGCAAATATATTTTTTTTTCAAATATGTATTATTCCTTTAGGAAAAAAAATGTACTATTGATTTAAAAGTTGAACAGTTCAAAAGTTTTTTGGATATTTTGACCTTGGGTCAACTTGTTTCTCAATGAATATAACGTTAATCAAAAATATATAACGTTTTTTAATGTGTATACATCGTCATAGGATAAATTGACGTGATAGATAAAAAAAAATATGTTCGTGATTGTCACAGTTACATCAATAAACAGACTCATATTTTTTTTTTATTTCTGACAATGGTGTTTTCTTTTTTTTTTCCTATTCACTCAATAATTGATCATGTTTTGTTTCACTTGAGATTCATGAATTCATTAACAATATCATAGTTTTACAGAAGAAATCAAAATAATAATTTTTATGTTACATTAGTTTATGTTAACATTGAAAGCAAATATAATTAAAGGTATTAATAAATGTAAGAAATGCATACAAAAGCAGTGACCATGTAGTTAAAAAATGTCAAGTTTAGTCTATAACTAAAATAGATTAATTCGACAGATAAACAGATATAAAAACAGTCAGACATTCAGCCAGATAAATAGACTGAAAAACAGTCACACATTCAGACAGATAACAGGCTGAAAAACAGTCAGACGTGTAGACAGATAAACAGACTGAAAAATAGTCAGACGTGTAGACAGATAAACAGACTGAAAAACAGTCAGACGTGTAGACAGATAAACAGACTGAAAAACAGTCAGACAGACACACTGATCATTCAGTTAAATTGGAATGCTGGGTGACTGATTTGCACCCATTCGGTCAGATTCTCCATGTTCCGCCTTTGAGTTGGCAAAAAAAAAAATTGCGACGTCCACATGGTCAATGAGTCTTGAAATCCCATACTTGCGTCGAATTAGAAGCAGGAGATCCGGGTCTTGAAGTGACCATCGGTCAGAACCTGATTCAATTAAGTGCGTCCCCAGTGCTCTTGGTGGTAGTGAGGAGGGGTGGGGGGAAAGAGGACAGAACGGGGGGAAAGGGGGTGGGGGTGGGTGTAGTGAAAGATGGATGGAGGATGAGGACAGAAGTGTTAATGAAAAGGAGGGGTGGTGTGGGGGTGAGGGAGGGGGGGGGGGTTGAAAGAAGTTTACTTGACTGCGTTTTGTTGGTGGGAATGTTGTACGGCATTGCCTAATGATTGTCAAGGAAAACGTTGTTGATTTTTATAAGCTTTTAACCAGTTTCACATTCAGTGGGTGGGTTTGTGGGTGTAGCTTGCGAACTCAAGATTAGAGCCAGGAATGCCCTTTGTTTGCCCCCCCCCCCCCCGTGTTTGTGCTGCTAATACCACATTCATCTCATTTATGATACCGCTTTACAGTAAAATCTTGGAAAATGTAAATAGCGAAATACAGAGGCGTTATTGCGATGAGTGGGAGGGGGCAAGTTTGGCGAATTGGCGGGCCCCGCCTCCATTTTGGTAACTTTTTTTTTTCATTTTGACTGTTTTATTTCAAATAAATACAAATAATAATCGAATAACAGTTTCGTGTCTTAGCAAAATTTTCATTTAGTTTATATATTGTGTCAGTCTTTGTAATGGTTCAGTATAACTTTAATATCATCCTTAACTATATCATCACACACACATGTACGGTAAGAGTATTTGGGAAAGCATAGCATCAAATTTGATAAGAATTTCTACATGTGAAGAATGTTAACTGATAACTTGCTTAAACAGATGTCTATTTTTATCAAATTCATGGTGCCTTCACAGATCACTTAATTCTTCAAAGAGAAGAACAATTCAAGATGTGCAGTGTATACGTTCAAGCTGTGTAAAGTATACGTTCAAGATGTGTAAAGTATACGTTCAAGACGTGTAGTTTTCACATTCAAGATGTGCAATGTATACTCTATGTGAAACCATTACAGGATGTTCAATTTTAAAAGTGGTTTTTTTTTTCTAATTAATTTCACTTTTGAAAACTATTCACAAAATCCCATGGGCCACTTGCTCCATTTTTCTTTTTATTGTTACAAGGCCATCGGTCGTGACCTAAAAGGTTTTTCGGGAATTTCCATTGACTACTTAAACAAACATCCGGCACGTGACTGGGCAGTCGTCTGGGTGTGTTACAGGGGGGCAGCCGATGTAACAATTTAACAATGGACCAAGAAACACTTCTGGAAAACTAAAAGTCAAAACAAGAAAAAAAAAAGGGGGGGGGGGCGCGAATCAAAACGTAACAAAGTTTGGTCTGTTGTTGAAATGATGCTGGATTGATGTAATGACTTTAACGAACTAAACAAGTTGTTTCATTGGTTGGCTTTTTCTGGACATGTGACTAAAATTGTGAACGGACTGTCAGGTGGTGATGGTGTTTGTTAATCAAATTTAATAACGGAAAGAAACGATTTTAATAGGAATATATTTGCAGCATTGGAGTTTGGAAGCAATCATTGAAAATAGTTTTAGATTTAAAATTGAAAAAAAGAACATTTCTTTTCTTTAAATAGATATTGTGTTAGTGTTATGTGTGTGTGAGTGTGTGTGTGTGAGTGTGTGTATAAAGAGAGAGAGAGACCGAGAGAGATTGAGGGTGAATGTGTTTGCGTGCCTGCGAAACAGTGTGTGTGTGTATGTTTGTATGAGTTTGTTTGTGACATTACCAAAGTACTGTGGCCATGTTGGGACGAAATATTTCCAAACAAATAGTACGGGCATAATCACCTATTATCCCTAAATCAAGTTCTTTGTTAAAAATAATGTCTGACATCGGCTGGCCAGCGTGAACATTGCTGGGTGCTAAATATTATAAGGATAACAAAGAAAAACAATTAAACAGTTTAAATTGTCAATTAGTATCAAAAGAACTTCAAAGCTCAACCAAATTTGTTCAATGTCTAATCTGTTTGCAGTAAATTTATCTTGATTTAATGTTCAAAAAGTTCGTAACTGATGTTATCTCTTTTACAAGATACTTTTCCCATTGTCACTTGGTCATTGGCTGGTTTCGGCCATAACGCCAGTAGACTATGTGTTCAGGTTACACCCTCCCCAATGCAGGTTGATCATTGTCCCCCACAGATAAGACAAGCCGGGCCCGCCTCCCCTCCCACCTACATTTCGTAAAGGTGAACAAATATTTTACTTTCCTTTGTAAGCCGCTACCAGCCCATAATTTTTTGCCGTACACTTCATCGTACCAAAATGGTTTAAATCAAATGAACTACTAAATAAACAAAAACTAAATGATGAAATGTACTTTTATCTCCGCAAAGTACAGATGACCCCTCCTCCCCCCGCCCACCCCCCAGCACAAAACTACAATGGTTATTGTGAGTTTATTTTAAATCTCCCCCACACACTGACGCCACTTTAAAATTTCCTCAGGTCTTCCTCGTGCGTGAAACATGTAGCCTCCGACAAAATACTTTATTCCTTCATCGAAACTACAGCTTTACCATCACAGGAGACTTTATTCCCCAATCACCGCTTTGATGTCTGGAATTTTTTTCCACCCACGTACTGGAAGCGGAAATAAACATCTCAAGACCTGATGAATGAATAAGGAAACGCGATGATTAAAAGAAATATTTCTTCTTTTTTTATTTAACATCTTATTGAGGATTACGAGAAGAAAAAAATAATTCAGTTTTGATTAAATACAAAAACAGTAGTACGCAGAGAATAAACATCAGTGACCATATTTAATAAATACATATTTAATATGTAATAATATAATACACACAGGCCTGACTGTAAAGGGGGGGGGGATGTTGCAGTTGATATATTTCTACCAATCCCGACGGAACCCAAATGGTCAAAGAAGCCTATGGTGTCCCATTTTTTTTTGTTATTTAAAAAATACTTCAAATCCTCAATACACCGATGGCGATGGAGGCGTCTCGAAGGACATTGGCGTTATGATGTGGGTTATTTTAGCACAATAGTTTACGGTTTAGGAACAAAATGTGCGTGGGGAGGGGGGGTGCATCATTGTGACCAGATAGAAGAATAATTATTGCGAAAGCACGCCCCATCCTCACCCATGGTAATTAGTTGTGAGTCACCGGTAGTACTGAGGGCTCACGGAGACAATTTACCTGGGGAAGAATGTTCGTGACCGTGACACGTAGGATGAAGTTGGAACCGTTACGAAAGTCGTGGGGCAGAATCTTCTCACGAGGGATAACTGAGTTAGAAAGTGTCATAGGTCCCCTTGTTTAGAGTCCCCACCCACAGACCCGTCACATAAATTACCCCGACTGTAGAGTCAGTTGGACTGAGAATTAATTAGAAGTAATCAATCACCGATGCCAAAGCCAATTGTGTACTGTATATAAGCAGGACGTTTTTGTGTGTAAGTCAGAGAGGAGGAGAGAGAAGAGAGAGGAGCGAGACTGAGAACTAGATAGTCGAGTGAGATAGCAGAGTAGGACTTAAGCTGAAGTCTGTATGTGAGAACTGGCGTCAACATATCTACATAATAAACTTGTGTTATCAGCAAAGAAACCGGTATTTTGTTGACTTATTAGCGGAGACTGAACATGAGCTGTGAAAATAGAAATATTGTCACCAGAACATCTACATCTACTCTCTCATACTTCTAGACAACGATCTGTACGTGGCAAGGATTAGCATTAGGACAATCCGCCAACGTAACAATTGGTTATTTGCCACGCTAGGACTCGGAATCTGCGAATCGTCGAAAGGGAACTAAAGCGCAGCCTAGTCACAATCACGTCAATAACCTCAAAAATTTTTTCTAAGATAATTATATGTACCGAACCTAAAGGTCAGCTGTTTAAATCCCTTGATGGTGAAAATGTATTTTCATAATTTAAATTAATAGCATTGTGTAGAAGAAGTATTATAAATTATAATCACTTGTTAAAAATTAAACACGATTAGAGTCATTATAATGTGAAGTGGCAAACAGCCAACATTATACTGTAACGTGACAAACAGCCAACATTATACTGTAACGTGACAAAGAGCCAACATTATACTGGGACATGACAAACACCCAACATTATACTGTAACGTGACAAAGAGCCAACATTATACTGTGACATGACAAAAAGCGATAATTGTACTTTTATGTGACAAACAGCCAACATTATACTGTGACGTGACAAACAGCCAACATTATACTGTGACGTGACAAACAGCCAACATTATACTGTGACGTTTCAAACAGCCAACATTTTACTGTGACGTGACAAACAGCCAACATTATACTATAACGTGACAAAAATCAATCATTGTACTTTGACGTGACAAACAGCCAACATAATATACTGTGACGTGACAAACAGCCCACAAACAAAAAAAACCACCTAACAAAAACAATAGCCAACTTAGATCTGGAGATCAGTGAAAAGTGCCAACACCATGGGCGGCCCATACATGGGGTCAACGAGACCCCCCAGTTCGTTTGTTGTTGTTTTAATTTAGTACAAAATACTTTAAAGAGACGCACCATAGTCATTTGAACAAAATCTTGTGAACTAAAGTAAGTGAACAATAGAACTGAACGGGTCAGCGAGAGCCTCTTTGAAACTCTTCTATGAGCCACATTCAATCAACCCTGGTAGGTAAAAATGTGACCCATTAAACAAATCCACGAGCTGTCTCCCTCCATATAGGCATCCCACCGTGCCAATAATCCAGGAAGTATTGAACAGTCGTACTGATTGATTTATTAATCAATCTACTCAATCAGTCTGTGGACAAAAAAAATATATTAATGTCACCTTGACCCCGACTTGTTGTTAACAACCATCTTAAACATTCATTACGTTGATTGTTTAGATTTCTAGACACAATATATATATATATATATATATATATATATATATATATATATATATATATATAGTAAAATTAGGGGTGTGCCGGAATCCGGTTCCGCCGGATTTCGCACTATCCGGTAAAATCCGGTTTTGCCGGATTTACATGTATCCGGAATAACCGGAATCCGGAAAATACCGGATTTCTGAATTTGCCAGATTTTGTGACTCACGGACCATAATCTGAAATAAAAGTAATTCTCTTTCCCGAATTCTACACGATCACGATACATTAATCGATTGTTTCGAGCGTTGAGCTTGTTTAATAGTGGCCAATCGGCCCAATCCCATACATGATAGTGCGGGGATGAGTAATTATTATTCGTGACGTCATCTTAACCGCAATCACCAATGACGTTGTAACAGAAATAATAAGCAACTATACTGCCCAAGCGCCTGGCCGCCAGCCCGCCAAAAAAATAAATAACAGAAATGAATGGTTTTTGATAAATTCAACATTTAAGTTATTTAGATTTCTCTAATGAGAGATGGAAAAGATGTCTTCTTTGTTATTAAATTAAAATGCATCACCCACCAGATTTCCTGTTGAAAAAATAGTTCAAATATGAATATTAAATATTGTAAAATGAAAAATAGAATATTTTTCCATTCTGAAATATCCGTGAAGAAACACTAATTCTCTAACACTAATTAATATAACAAGTCACTGGGTTGGTAATCTAACCCTAACCCTAACGTAACTTCTTCCATTAAAAGCAATTCCTTCCCAATTTTTTTATTTTATAATTCTATTTTATAATAAAGGTTATTATAATTCTATTTAAACTAGGAATTAAAAGTCAAATATGCTTGAAAAAATTATATTATCGTTCACTCAATTGTTAAAAATGCGTATCATTTTTGAGTAAAAATTAACATTACGTTAGCGGTCTAGTATAAATTTAAAGGTCTTTGGTGATCTCTATGTCACCAAGCCATCTTCGGCGATTCTCGCTTGCGCTATGATCTGTGCTCTTTGGTTTAAACCAGGCTTGAGAAGCCGGAGCCGGAGCCGAGGAGCAGGGAGCCACTACTTTTTGCTGGAGCCGGAGCCGAAAAAATCTGGCGGCTCCACGGCTCCCAAATGCTTTTTTTTTACAGCAGAATTTTTTTTTTTTTAGCTTTAAAATTCCAAATTTGTTAGATTGTTTGCCTCCTACAGTAACAGCGTTAAAATGATAGCGTGCACGCACACCACCACAAGAAATCTTTAATGGGGAATCGTTTTGTGTTCGTTTTAAATTCTTGTTTACCCTACGAATTTTTTCTAACGGCATGTTATTTTGTTATATATAAAGGTAAAACAGTTTTATTTCATAGAATAATTGTATCAATCATTTAAAATAAATTTTTACTAAGACGACAAATAGAACGCGTCATTTCGTATTATTATTTGACCGCGAATCAGGCCCGTAGCGTGTGTGGGGGCCAGGGGGGGGGGCTTAGCCCCCCTTGCATTTTGTCTGTCCCCCTCTGCTTATTTGCTCTACTTAGTAAAATGTATTACCTGCCCCCCCCTGCTATTGCCTGGCCCCTGTTGTAGAATACCTGGCCCCTGCTGTAGAATTTTCACGCTACGGGGCTGTCGCAAATTTGTAATAGACTAAAAACAAAATGGTCGCTTTCTGTATTTAACAAATTTATTATAAACAGAATATCTGAAATAGAGTAGATAAATTTATAAGGATGTGGCTATACGGACCCGGGTCCCAATAAAATCCGATTGTTATTCGGACCCGTGGCAAATATGCACTAAGCTTAGCTATATTTAAACTTTATTTGACGGAACCCGAAAAAATAATAATACAGAGTCCGCTTGGTGGAACCCTAGACACTGAGTAACGATTAAATCATACAATTCAAACAATTATAAAAAAAATAATAATAAAGTTTATGTATAGCTAAGCTAAGTGCATATTTGCCACGGGCCCGAATAACAATCAGACTTTATTGGGACGGGGTCCGAATAAAAATCGGAGTTTATTGGTACCCGGGTCCGAATAATCACTTCAAATTTATAAATAATAAATATAAATACTGAAGTCTTTAAAATATTTTAAATAATGTATCATTTTACTATTTGCTAATTTGATCATTGAAATAACTTTTTATTACTTATGAAAATGGCGACTAGTGAAACCTCGGTCGAAAATAATGATATGATTCTGGATGCACTGAAATGGGTTGTTTTTAGTAAAACCAACATGCGTATATTTTTCAAGTTCCTGACTATGGGCAGCCCCGTAGCGTGAAAATTCCACAGCAGGGGCCAGGCAATCTACAGCAGGGGCCAGGCACTCTACAGCAGGGGACAGGCATTTTACAGCAGGGGCCAGGCACTCTACAGCAGGGGCCAGGCATTCTACAGCAGGGGCCAGGCACTCTACAGCAGGGGCCAGGCATTCTACAGCAGGGGCCAGGCAATAGCAGGGGGGGCAGGTAATACATTTTACTAAGTAGAACTAATAAGCAGAGGGGACCAGGCAAAACGCATGGGGCCCTGGCCCCCATGCCCCCCCCCCGCAAGCTACGGGCCTGCTATGGGGGTGAACGCGACAAAATTTGCATAATTTTTTATCAGCGGCATGTTTGCGTGGCGCAATTACAAAAATTTTTGTCTCGTGTGATACTATCTTAATAGGGAGCCGGAGCCGTACCGGAGCCGTCAAATTTGTGGTAGCCGGAGCCGGAAAAAAATTTGGCGGCTCCGCAAGCCTGGTTTAAACGACGGTATGACGTAGCCGCGGCCCGCGGCGATCAGCTGTAATTTTGTGGCATCACTGGAATGTGTACATTATTAGGCTGTGGACTTGGAGTTACTTAACACTGTTAACAAACTAATAGTCATTAGTTAGTTATCAACATCTTATTCTTACTTCTTTAGGCTTGAATAATGGCTTTGTCAAATGCCAATTGAATTCATTAAAATTTGTATTTCAATTTTCAAACTTGTAAAGTACAGAAATACAGAATTATTGTTCTCAAATCTCAGTTCTATTCAATCTTGTTATTTGTTTTTTTTTTCAATTAATTATCCATTTCAATACACATCATAAACTATGAACATTTGAACAATAACAATAAGCAATAAGCATCCATCATCCAATGAGCCAATGACAGGACGAGATGAACTCAGATGATGAGTGATTTTCTCCTCAGATTCAAAACAATTAGTGCACTACAATAGTTCTTCACTTCCAACTTCTAATCAGCCAATGTCATTTAACCATTTAGGCCAACTGTTCAGAAGGCATCCAACCCCTCAGATTTACCGGTATCTGCAAAGTACCAAAATCCGGAATCATAATCCGGATCCGGTACCGGATCCGGCAGATTTCACATAAGAAAATCCGGATCCGGATCCGGTTGGAAAAAACGGATCCGGCACTCCCCTAAGTAAAAAAGTTTAACTAGTTATTTAGTCTGACATGGGTTAGTGGTAGTTTATCATAGTTAAATGCCGAAACAAGTACGTACAGAATACATGGCCGTAGTTAGCTATTGTGATAAAATAGTTGGAAGGCTTCATCCAGTTGTTTCTTTTTTTTACAAAGATATCTGTCCCATGGGGTGGTACATTTATACCATCAGTTTAAACTGTGACTCAATTAGTGCCCTGTGTTGTGGTAAGGAACGCAGTCCCGCTGTGAGTTGTTGTTGTTTTTGTTTTTGTGAAGGGGAGGGGGGGTTACATGGGGTAACATCCAGGTTTATTGTTAAAGAAGCACCACACACACACACACACACACACATACACACACACACACACACATATACACACCTTCAGTCATTAAGTGATGTGCCCCCCCCCCAAAAAAAATTGTTAGCGACGCCCCTGTCTAATAAATTTATCTTCGTTCGTCTCATTGTCTCAGTGTCTGTCACAGTGACTCAGTGTTTGTATCAGTGTTTGTCTCAGTGTCTGTCACAGTGACTCAGTGTCTGTCTCAGTGTCTGTCACAGTGACTCAGTGTCTGTCTCAGTGTCTGTCTCTGTGTCTGTCTCAGTGTCTGTATCAGTGTCTGTCTCAGTGTCTGTATCAGTGACTCAGTGTTTGTATCAGTGTTTGTCTCATTGTCTGTCACAGTGTCTCAGTGTCTGTCACAATGTCTCAGTGTTTGTATCAGTGTTTGTCTCAGTGTCTGTCACAGTGACTTAGTGTCTGTCTCAGTGTCTGTCTCAGTGTTTGTCTCAGTGTTTCTGTGTCTGTCTTTGGATCTGTCTCTGTGTCTGTCTCAGTGTCTGTATCAGTGTCTGTCTCAGTGTCTGTATCAGTGACTCGGTGTTTGTATCAGTGTTTGTCTCAGTGTCTGTCACAGTATCTCAGTGTCTGTCTCAGTGTCTGTCTCAGTGTTTGTCTCAGTGTCTGTCACAATGTCTCAGTGTCTGTATCAGTGACTCAGTGTTTGTATCAGTGTTTGTCTCAGTGTCTGTCACAGTGACTCAGTGTCTGTCTCAGTGTCTGTCTCTGTGTCTGTCTCAGTGTCTGTATCAGTGTCTGTCTTAGTGTCTGTATCAGTGACTCAGTGTCTGTCACAGTGACTCAGTGTTTGTATCAGTGTTTGTCTCAGTGTCTGTCACAGTGTCTCAGTGTCTGTCTCAGTGTCTGTCTCAGTGTTTGTCTCAGTGTTTCTGTGTCTGTCTTTGGATCTGTCTCTGTGTCTGTCTCAGTGTCTGTCTCAGTGTCTGTATCAGTGTCTGTATCAGTGTCTGTCTCAGTGTCTATGTGTCGCTATTGTTGTTTATAACAATGGTATAACCATGTTTGAATTGTTCGTATTATTCTACTGATGTTGCTATTTACATTGATTATTTGCCACCCATTGCAATCAGCTGTTTAGGTCAAGGTTATTAAAATTATTTTAATCGCATTGTTTATTTGTTTATGTTTTTATTTCTCAATATCATATTGTTATCAACTTATCCCTTAATTTGTTATGTTTTATTTTTATTGTTTATGTATTGTAAACATTTTAACCCAGTGCTCGGCAAACTAGATTCATCAGGCCGAATGCTGTACACATGGAGCCTGTAAACGACCAAACGAAAGCTTGACTGAATTTTGCTGTTTTTTGCTATCAATATTGTATTATGTCATAACTATGACATATGAATAAAAAAAATTATCAATTTCTTTTACCTAAAATAGAAGCGGTCAGCGGAGAATTGGTCCATTTTTTTTTATTAAGGCCTTTATGGAACTGAAGATTTCTGAACAACGACATGCTGGCGAAATTAAATAGTCAATATGAAAGAATGTGACATTTGGTTCCTGTTAGTTAAGTATCACGTTTTATAATGTTTCACATAGTTGCAAACAGAAAACTCTGTAGTGATCTCGTTTTCTTTGGCTGGACGAGAATTCGAGTCTGTTTGAGTTTCAACTGACTTTCTCTGGGAATTCCCGGAAAGATTAACACCATTTTTTTTCTCCTCTCCTCGCTCGGTTTTTTTCCCCTTTATCCTGTCCAACGATTCTCTCGTATTTTTAACAGGAACGTTACAGGCATGGGGGGGGGGGGGGGGGTCAAGAGCGCCACTTGTTTATTTACTGGTGAGGCTATGAGCAGTGACTAAATAGTCGTTCATACTCTACCGCTCACGACGTGACTGCTAGGCTGAAGAATTTATTTCTTGTATCCTAGGATAATCCCACTAAATCACCCACTGACAGTTCAGACATTTTTTTTTCCCACTAACGCCGTTTTAAACTTTTCCTACCAAAGTCGAGGTTGTAATGTGCATGAAGTCACGACATAGGAGACGTAATTAACTGGATTCACTTCAGCTTGAACCAACAGTTCGTAAGACACTAGACACAGTCACAAACAAAGGACCATCTAGTGACTTGACTCATACATCTAGGTCATCCCTCCCTACCTCCACCAACACACACACACGCGCACATACACACAAACATTATCCCGCCAATAATCCAAATAATTATGTTTTCAGCTTTTCGAACAGACTATGAGTGTATCTAAATAATTAAAACAATATGGCGGTATAACATGGACCATGCCAAATTTTAACTGCAAGAAGTTATTGGTGATAGTTTTGACTTTTTTGTGATTCTGCTTAAAACAGATGAATAAAACCACGCTTTACTCCTAAATATACGAAGACATTTTGTGCATTGTCTATCAGAATTTATCAAAGAAAAAAGAAGATTAGTTTTTTGGATGTGATCAAAACTCTACTAGAATACTAAGACACACTAAGTATAAGACCAAAACGGTAATAGTATACTAAGATACACTAAGTATAAGACCAAAGCGGTTTTAGTATACTAAGATACATTAAGATCAAAGCGTTACTATTTTAGTAAGATACACTAAAGCGAAGATCAAAGCGTTACTATTTTAGTAAGATACACTAAAGCGAAGATCAAAGCGTTACTATTTTAGTAAGATACACTAAAGCTAAGATCAAACCGCTACTATTTTAGTAAGATACACTAAAGCTAAGATCAAAGCGCTACTATTTTAGTAAGATACACTAAAGCTAAGATCAAACCGCTACTATTTTAGTAAGATACACTAAAGCTAAGATCAAACCGCTACTATTTTAGTAAGATACACTAAAGCTAAGATCAAACCGCTACTATTTTAGTAAGATACACTAAAGCTAAGATCAAACCGCTACTATTTTAGTAAGATACACTAAAGCTAAGATCAAACCGCTACTATTTTAGTAAGATACACTAAAGCTAAGATCAAAGCGCTACTATTTTAGTAAGATACACTAAAGCTAAGATCAAACCGCTACTATTTTAGTAAGATACACTAAAGCTAAGATCAAACCGCTACTATTTTAGTAAGATACACTAAAGCTAAGATCAAACCGCTACTATTTTAGTAAGATACACTAAAGCTAAGATCAAACCGCTACTATTTTAGTAAGATACACTAAAGCTAAGATCAAACCGCTACTATTTTAGTAAGATACACTAAAGCGAAGATAAAAGTGTTACTATTTTAGTAAGATACACTAAAGCTAAGATCAAAGCGTTACTGTTTTAGTAAGACACACTAAAGCTTAGATCAAAACGCTACTATTTTAGTAAGATACACTAAAGCTAAGATCAAAGCGTTACTGTTTTAGTAAGACACACTAAAGCTTAGATCAAAACGCTACTATTTTAGTAAGATACACTTAAGTCTTGTACAATATGATGCATTTATCGTCAACGTACAAACGCCACGTCAAGATTCTTGTTACATTTTGAATCAATGCCAGCTTCCAACCCGGTCATTATTATTAATTTTCACCAGCAACCAGCGCAAGGACAACGAATCAATCGTCGCTGGTTTTTTTGGATTTTCCTTCACATCTGTTATATTTTAATGACTTACAACTGAAGTGGGAGAAAAATGGCTGCTGTGAGATTTGAGATAATTGTAGACAAATAATTAACAAGCTCATGGTTGTTATTTTACCATTCACTGCTGCATAGGTGTTAACAGCTGATGGGCCAAGGTAGATGGGGAAACTTCATTTCCAACATCATTTAATAGCTGTATGGTACGCTGATATATTATTTCATTTTTTACTTTGTACAAAAAGAGCATATGTATTACAGTAGTGTTGGTTGTTTTCGTACTTGTATTGTGTTTGTGATATTGTCCACATTGATAAAACGCCTTTACCAACAAGTCTTAAACACTATAGAAGCGATGATTTCTTACTATGTTACTTTGAAGAAATCCAGCGTTGAGCAAGTCAGATAGGAGGCCAGTCTTGTTTGCCGGTGGGTTGTTTTTGTTCAATTCTTCAAATGTTGTCAAAGGTTTGTTTTGTTTTGATCATCCTGGGTGTGAACTAGGGAGCGACCGATATGCCTTTTTACCGATAGTCCGATACCGATATTTTCCCCCAGCATTTTTACCGATACCGATACCGATACCGATACCGATATTTTATTTTTAGGGGCTGTCCATTATTTATGTCAACAAATTTTTGGCGATTTTTATCTCCCCCCCCCTTGTCAACAACTTGTCAAACTTTCCGACACCCCCCCTATAAAATTACGTCAACATTTGATTACCCCCCCCCCCCTAAAAAGGTGGCTTCCAAAATGTTTATGTGGCAAAATTAGCAGGAATATATTTAGTTAAATTAAAATACTGAATGTTAAGCGAGTGTGTAACACAGAACTACAAACGCTGCTTAATTTTCCTATTTATTAAGTAATTATATTAAATTTAAAAAGTAACATTGTTGACGTCAACTTTTCTTGACCTCCCTCACCTCCCCCTTGTAAACAATTGTCAAAAATTTTCTGACCCCCCTCCCCCCTATTTTGTTGACGTAATTAATGGACAGCCCCTTAAGCAACAACAATGCCAATTGCCAAACACGTGTTTCCCTCGTGCTAATACAGCTAATGACGTATGTCAACCCATGCTTACCCCTTCCCTGTCATATTTCGAGACACTTCGCCCACACGTAAGTCTTGTTCCTCCCCCCCCCCCCCCCACTTCCCATCCCACCAAAAAATACACACAGATGTTCACTAATTGTATCATTCAAGGTCATACATTAGAATTAAGAAATGCCAATCCTATTGTTTCAAGGTCGTATCTCTGATGTATACGTGACAATTTCTGTGTACGGGTTTTTTTTTTCCTTTTTTTTTAAATCTTGTCTGATCTGGTTATAGAATTGGGTTATTTACTGATTTTCTTTTCTGCAACTCTGTTGTGAAAAAAAACAATGTATCGGCAGCCAAAAAACGGCCGGTCCGACAGTTAACCCATAGTGCCAATATCGGTTCGACTATCGGTCGCTCCCTACAACAATCGGCCGATCCGATATTAACCGATAGTGCCAATATCGGTCCGGTACCGATAGAGATCCGATTATCGGTCGCTCCCTAGTGTGAACTCAATGGCCGACGATGGGTTCTAGATGTATACAGTTATCAGGAAATGTAAATCAATAGTTAACGCTTTATGCCTGTTGTTGTGTTGTTGTTTGTTTGTTTTTTTAACTACAGTCAGTGGTTCTCAAATTGTGGGTCAAATTGTGGGTCAAATTGTGGTTTGTGATGTGAAGAAAAAAATTTATTTATTTATTTATTTTTCTCGTTTCACTTTTATCCTCCCCCCCCCCCCCCCCAAAAAAAACTCCATCTCCAGCCCTGCAGGTAACCATGTGACATTCATCATGTGACATTCATCATGTGACATTCATCATGTGACATTCATCATGTGACATTCATCATGTGACATTCATCATGTGACATTCACCATGTGACATTCATCATGTGACATTCATCACTTGTTACTGTGGCATCTGATTTATACAGTGAGTGGGCCACCACATTGTTCACTGAATGGTAGTAGTCTTTGTCGTCTTCTACATTGTCGACAGTATGGTACTGCGGTCAGCTGCTAATTGTGGACAGTACAGTGGCGTGATCATCAGCATCTACATTAGTGAAAATACGACATTGTGGTCAGCTACCACATTACTGACAGCATGCCGACTAATCGTATTCGACGAGCCAGGAGAACGTCTCTAGTCTCTACCGTGAATTACCTCTACTCGAGAACTCACCTAATTAAGCCACTTTCGGACTTTGATTGCCACTGCGGTCCTAAATTAGAGACCTGCTCATTAATTAACGTGGCCAGGGGTGAAATAGGACTGACACATCAAACATACACACACACACACACACATACAGGCACACACACTCATAGACACACACACACATACAGACACACACATACACACACATACATACAGACACACACATACATAGACACACACAAACACACACGTATACAGACACACACATACAGACACACACGCATACAGACACACAAATATAGGCATACACAAACATACAGACAAACACATTCATACAGACACACACACACATAGACACATACATACAGACACACACATACATACAGACACACACACACATACAAACACACGCACGAATCGCTACCTGTTGCAGTCAGTCAGGTCATATGCACGACACCCCTACCCCCCCCCCCCATCCAGTTTATTTTCAAGTAAACTAATTCTTAAGTATTTATATAAACCATTCACTGGACCCATGGATGTGCAAACGATTGTATTTATCACACTGAAACAATGGCAGCTAATTATTGTTCAATATATAGATAGACACTGAACGATCCTGATAGATGGATTGATTTATACAGTGATGGATTGATTTATTAAAGGTGGATTGATTGATCAATAGATACAAATACGTGGATGAAAGGATGGAGAGACATGCAGACATACATACAAATAGCCGAGAAGATGAGTAGTTGGTTAGGTAAAAAGATGTAAGTATGCAGTCAGAATGTGTGTAGGCTGATTACTAGCCAAATACTTCCATGTACTGATGGACTCACATTTCTCTCAAATCGGATAAAATCAGAGATAGGAACGTGAATGGGAATAAGTTCTCCTAAACAATATAAAAAATATGCATATTTTAACAAAACATTAAATCAGTTGAACTGTGTATGTTACATTTTAAATGAAATCATTTATTAAAGGGTTACACCGTTCAAATAAATTAATCCAATATTTTTTTACCAACTTCCTCTTTTTCCCCTTCTCTATCTCTCTTTCTCTGTAAGTCATTCTCACATTCACACACACACTCACACACTCATACTAAGGAACACAATGAGATTCAATCTCCTCTACCACAACAGCTACCAGCGTCAACCACACCAACCCCCCTCCCCGACACTTGCCGTAACAATCAATGAGGACACAGTTTCCAAACAGTTTACCCAGCTCTGAAATCTCACCTCACTCTCCAGTGGCCAGAAGGACTACCGCCACGGCCGTTGGGTCAAAGCCAGCGAACACGCGGACAGACGAGTGGACCTTTCTTCTGACCTGCGGTCGTCACCTGAGCACACATACAAGCACGCACTCACGCACAAACAATCAACCACTCTGGCATGACGTCCCCTAGCTGACAGCTGCAAGGGAGACGGCCATTTTGTTTTTTGTTCAATCCACTGACCGTTTCCCCACATCTGACTTTGGTTGTTTGGATTGGAAAAGGGGTGGGGGTGGTGGGAGGTAGGATGTTAGAATGACAGAAAGATTATTTACAAAGTACTGAGTCAAATTGTATTTTAATTTATTGTATCGGTCATTAGGTCAGCACATCTTTATATTAACAAACTTGTTATCAACTAGGTATTGTATTATTCAATTAAAGACTTCACATCATAAGGTCTCGTGAGAAAACACATGGAATGAAGAGTTCGTGAGTTAAACCATCTGCACAAATATATCACTTTGGTAAATCAATAATTGGTGAAATAAAATAAATGTTTTATTCTATTATTAAAATGTATATAGTGCTTTGTTTAGGCATGGAAATTTCGTCTCAAGCTAAAATATTTGGACAGTGAAATTGCGAACTTCCGTTTTATCTCGTATTACACAGTCCAACTACGAGATAGACGTAATAGATGCTTTCAATTGTTTATATTGACTACAAGACTTACTATCAGGCTGAGGTCTGAGGTCAAGAGGCTGAATAACTGGAGTGGTATACTTGAAGGTATGTTCGAAGGGGAGGTAAGAATAGCCTTCGGTTCTTCTTGAAGTTCCGATTAATTCTCCTTTGATGATGACTCAGAGATGTGTGAACAATTAGTAGTGAAAGTATGTGTGAGTGTGTGTGTGCGCGTGTGTGTGTATGGGTGGGTGCTTGAGTGTGATTGCTGTTTTGATAGTGTATGTATGAGTGTGTGTGTGTGTGTTGTGTGTGTGTGTGTGTTTGGAACTTTAAAACGCCCAAGATGTGGATGAGAACGGGGGGGGGGAGGACGTTGGATAGGGATGGGGGTCAGGTTCTGTTTAATATTCGACCTTGTCACGTCTTGACCAGTAGCAGCTAGAGCTGTTACGCCTTCTGGACTCTCCCTCTTCTACGACAAATATCTCTACGGGCATGTGGTAGGCAAAGGAAGGAAATGGAAGAAAAATAGACAGAAGGAAGAAATGTTGTGACAATAGATGGGGGAGTGGTGAATAAAGTCACTGAATAGGACCAATAGACTTTCATTTTTGGCTGAGCTTCATGATAAAGTTATACATACCAAAGATGTTGTTGGTATATTAAATGACAGATAAAGAATGTGTTGTTTATATTACATGACAGATGATGAATGTGTTGTTTGTATTACATGATAGATGATGAATGTGTTGTTAATATATTACATGACAGATGATGAATGTGTTGTTTGTATTACATGACAGATGATGTATGTATTCTTACTCTTACGTAAATATTTCTTCCTGATTTATTTCAAATTATTCAGTTAACAATCTATGTTGAACGCATTCATAGATATAGAATCTTCGCTATTACAATGAAAGAAAAAATATAAATAAATAAACTATATACAGCATCAAATTAAAAAATGCAAGATTATTTCGTTAAAGTGGAGACATATGTCAGTAGTTATGTTTTCATATGACTAGTAGAGTGTATTTGAAAAAAAAAGATTTGAAATGTGGACATTTTTAAAAAAAATCCATTTCGTTAAGAAGGAGACAGGATTGATTTTATTGATCTGTCAACTGTTACTTTCACAACAGTATAATCAACTGTTACACATACACACACATAGAACATTTATTTATAACTGCAGTTAGGGATGAGAAATAATTTTTTTTAAATATTAAAATCAATTAGAAATAAAATAAAAATATTTAATATCTTAGAACAAAAACAGAAAGCTATAGCTAGCTATATGTCATCTTTATGAAAAAACAATTATAGGTATATGTCATGTGTATGACAAAACAATTATAGATATATGTCATGTGTATGACAAAATAGTGATATATCTAAAAAATCATGGATGACCAAACGATCAAAGAGTATATGATACTATCGTTGAAAACAAAATTAGTAAAAAATATTTTTATGATGAAAGACTACAACATACTTCCACATATCACAAGCGCATGTTTGATGAGATGTTACTACTAAATTAATAGCTGGCCTTAAACTCCAGTATTTAATCTAGCTTAGAAACAAATGACCCGTGATTCATGAACCCAAGCAATGATCGGAACGATCATTTCCTTCAAGTTTTCCACCTCGGCAAAGCAAAGCGAGGGATTAAAAAAAAAACAAAGAAAAGAAATTTCTCATTAAAATAGCAAACAAAACAAAAAAAACATCAAAGTCCTGGACAAAATTTATTCAAATGAAATAAAGCTATATTTTACAAGTGCTAATTAAATATTGCAGCTCTTTTTATTTTTTGAACAACTCTATCGGGTGTTTAGGAATGAAGGTGTCGCTGAACACTTCTCCAATTTAAGCACGGACCAAATCATTACCGATAAAAGGGAAATAAATTGCATTTAGAAGAAATGATAAAAGAAATGGATAAACTGGATGGTTCTTCCATATTTGAAAAAAATTTGAATGAAGGAAGAAGAAAATTAAAAGAGGGTGGGGGGGGAGGGGAGAGAGAAAGTAATCAAAAGGGCGGCCACCCAATCAACGAGTTATTTAATGGAGGCAGGAGAACTTTCACGAGCTACCATCGAGGTCTTTATGACATGGGCGCTCTCAAGTGAGGCTTTTATGAAGTTAGAGCCACTTGACCGTGGCAGTGTGAGGGGACTGAAGCGCAGAAGCCAATCTGAAAGTCTAGACAATCACCGGCCCTTACTTTGTCACTGTGGTGTATGATGTCTGACAGATAGGGGGGATAGGGAAAGGAGCAAAAAAGGTGGAAGAGAGAGAGAGAGAGAGAGAGAGAGAGAGATAGAGAGAGAGAGAGAGAGAGAGAGAGAGAGAGAGAGAGAGAGAAGCAGAGTAAAAGATGGAGAAATAGATGAAGAGAAGCTGAGAATATATCATTGTGACTTTTAAAAAACTTGAAATGCCAGTATATAACAACAGTTTTGGTTCTGTGAGACTTCAGCATGTCAATGGTGCCACCGGTGGACATCTGGGTGTAAATAAAACACTAGAAAAAATGCGCCAGAGGTTCTACTGGTTTCACTACAGAAAGGACGTGGAGGACTGGTGTAGGAGGTGCAATCAATGCGCAGCAACAAAAGGCCGAGGAACAAACCTCGGGGCCACATGCAGAAGTACTTTACTGGAGTCCCTTTTGAGAGAATTGCCATAGACGTTGCAGGACCCTTCCCGGAGACCAGGCAAGGGCACCGCTATATCCTGGTTATCAAAGACTATTTCAGCAAGTGGCCAGAAGCTTTTGCTATGGCGAATCAGGAGGCCAAAACTATAGCGGGCATAGTGGTTAACGAGTGGATCAGTCGTTTCGGAGTCCCGATGGAGCTCCACTCGGACCAGGGTCGAAACTCTCGAATCAAAATTATTTCAGGAGATGTGCAGACTCTTGGGGATTCAAAAGACAAGAACAACCCCGTTACATCCACAATTGGATGGGATGGTCGAACGGTTTAACCGGACACTGGTGCAGCACCTGGCAAAATTGGTAGATGATCGCCAGGAAGACTGGGACACTCACATACCACTGTTTCTGATGGTCTACCGAGCAGCAGCTCACGAAACGACGGGTCACTCGCCATCAACGGTAGTGTTTGGTCGGGAACTCCGCTTACCTTGTGACCTTCTGTTCGGGCTCCCTAGAGACGCTCCCTCCATGGAAACAGAGTATGCCAATGGACTGAGATCTCGACTCGAGGAATTACATTCTATGGTTCGAAGAAACCTCAAACTCGCTAGTAACACTATGAAAACCAGATACGACAGACGGGCAAACTCGTCTGGTTTTCAAGATGGAGACCTAGTCTGGCTTTACAACCCACAGAGACGTAAAGGAAGATCCCCAAAACTGCAGAGGGACTGGAGGGCCCCTACCAGGTCATAAAGAGACTTAACGACGTCGTGTACAGAATACAGAGAAGCGCACGCACCAAGATGAAGGTGGTCCACCTCGATAGACTTTGCAAATTCTTTGGTGCAGATGGACCTGTCCGGGACGGACAGATTTAAGAGGGGGCAGTGTTGTGACCCTCTTAATTCAACACACGGCGCTGGACCAGTCGTCACCTGGACAGGTGTAAAAACGAGAGATGAGGACGATGCGTGGAGACCAGTGACGTGACCTGATTTTGTAGGTATGGACCGGACATGTGTAGTTAATTGGTTTTTGTTTTGGAGAACAAGGAGTTGGTGACCTGGAGATTACACGTTGGACTCACTTGTGGCCGGCAGTGATTTTGTTTCCTATGTGGATTTATTAGTTTGGTTATGGAATTAATGTTTAGTAAATTTGTGTAATAAATAAATGTATCAGTCTAGTCATTATTGAACCCACGTGTCCTGTGTCATTCTGTATAATATCAAGTAAGTTGTAACACTATTTATCTACAAGTTTTTATCGTTTTACTTACCAACTAGGTGTTTAAGTCCAATAAAGTTCAATTCATTGTGACTGGTGTAGCGTTGCCAACTTGATTGTCGGCCATTTTCACGGTCTTGCTTGAATAGGTGAAAAATGTGTGTTATATGCTATTTCTCTAGCGGTCTGCGATTCTGGGCCATGCTTACAAATTAAGTTTTATTATCATATTTCAAAAGCAAAATGGATTTTTAATGATAATTAAAAGAAACCTACAAAATTAAAAATCACATAATAATTTACTTTTGTTTATGATTTTTTTATATTAAAAATATCGTTAAATACAATTTAATTAAATGTTTAGTATGGTTGTAAAAGGCATTCATTTTCGCACACATTGATACATTTGACATTACTGTAGAACGAATGGCCCACGGAGATTGAAAATAGGATGGTCAAATTAGATCGCGCGTCGGCCGGTAAAAAGTGACTTCGGTGATGGTTTTCATTTAAAATATTCATCCTTTTGTTTTAAATCTACGTAATTAAAGTTTACATATTATTGTAGGGCTTATAATACACTTTAAAATGGTATAATTGTTTATGAGATTTGATCATTTTTAAGTAGAGAAATCATTAAGTTAAAACTATCCAAATATTGATTCACAGTGACGCAAAACCACGATTTTGAGCCAGTTTGTGGTACCTAATACAATCTCTAGAATCTTTTTATGGCATGAGAAATTTAATACTTTTTATGATCAAAGGATGAAAAAAAAAATTTAAGATATCAAAAGCCTACAAAAATTTAATTAAAATAAAGTATTGTTGTAATTCAGAAAGCTTTTAGTTCTAAATAAAAAAGACAACTCATGCATCATATGTTTGACTGTTGATATTAAAAGATATATACACAATACTTAGCTCAATAAAGTGTAGGCTAGCTGTGTTTTTGCATGACTCAAAAACGATATGATAATTTTAAAAATAAGGATGCCTAATAGTATTAGTTGATAAGCATTAGGGCCATCCTAAAAGACGTCCACACAAAGGGGGGAGGGGGATTCAGCAAAAGTGGACATGGAAGGGGGGTGAGGGGGTTAAGGACAGAGTGGATGTCCACAATGTAGTGTTTTTGCATACATTTATTGCAAAAATTCCAGCTTAATGACAAAAGAGTTATGATAGAAATCGGAACAATCTGAGTTGTAAAATTTTTCCATACACTTCAATTTTACTTAAAAAATTTATTGTTAGTTTTATATTGTCAAATAAAAAAACAGTCTCAAATAACGTTTTTTTTTCTATAAAATTTTAATGATTTTTATTTTGTGTTGAAAATTAAAAAAACACTGAAATATTTGAATTCGTCTATTTTGTATTGAATAATTAGATACAGGACAAAAGAAATATATTTAAATTAAAAAAAACAATCTTAATCTACAAAACGAAATATTTAATAATTGCAATAAAATTTATGAACACGATTTAGTCAAAAAAATAAGCGCAGGTCAAAATTAAACATCCAGGGTTTAAAATATGTAGATTAGGGGGATAACTATTTTCATAATTTTTCGCAACGAACATGAAACCCCTTACATTCGAGAATCAATGTATGTAGATGACAGTAGCAACATTATTATTTTTTTTTAAATTGAAAAAAGTTTCCCACCTTTTCATTTTTGTTTTCACATATCGCACAGTTTGACTATAGGTTTCAATTTCACACTTAATTTTTGTATGACTTTCTAAACTGCTTTTAAGTACATTCCAGTCAGTTGTTTCCATTTTATAAACAAGGCATTTACAGATGGTTGTTAATTTTTCTCTTTGTTTTGATCCCAGTTATACCAGAACTCGCTCCAGCTTGGGTGAGTTCACTATATATAACTATTTCATTATTGTTATATTTTATTTTATTTTCTGTTTTAGGAGCAAATATATAATATATATCTTCTGCAATATTTTAGAACATTGTAGAATATTTTTAAATATTTTGGATAAACTATCTCGTTTTCAGTGCAAGATTTACAGAGAGGAAGAAAAGTGCAAAAATGTAATTACTTTTTAACCACAGTAAAATGTCTTATAGAAATTCCAGCAACAGTGTAAAGTCTAACAGGTGTATTTGAGGATCTACCCTCATCTTCTAAACAGAAAGGGATCCATGAATTCCATCTGTTGAAAAGCTTATCAATGTCACACGGATGCCAACAAACCGTCAAATTCTTGGAAACTTCACTTTTCTGTTCAATAGCCAGAAATGGCGACTGAAACGAATCAAAATTATGATTACGATATAGAATTGCTCTGTAAGAAAATTTGACTTTCCAATTATCCAGCGCACTAATCAGAAAGAAACTCAATTGTCAGATTGAATAATGTGACAAAAAACAAAAAGAAACCCTCTGATAAATTTACTACAACACTTTCTCAGTTATTTGATGTCACCAACGTTAATGGAGAATGGAAAAGCGCGGAGGATAAAGAGCTCTACCAGAGGCAAGTTAAGAGTGGAGGAAAGATTGGTTATTCAATGACAAAACAAGCCTCTTTGGAATCAGTCCATCCAGGAAAACGAATCCGACTATCAAAAAACTCAACTCAAGCCAGCTCTCCTCAATCGCAACCTACACAAACACATTCAACTTTCTCACAGAGTCTTCGGATTCTGAAACCTCTGCTTCTTCACCCGACTCGCCAACCACGTCATCTTCTCCCGAATGCAAACCGAAATATCAAAGAGCAAGCACTGCAACAGCGGGTTTGATAATACTGAAAAACAACATTTCTACACAAAGCATATCACGTTTTTGCAACCATTGCTGAACAGGGTCATGATGTGCCTGTACCAAGTCAGGCTGGTGTCTGAAAACGAGTAGTTATGCTGAAAAATATGCCAACCGAAAGTAAACTCGGTATTCTTAAATGTGAGAGTGGTTCTGCCGCGGCTAGACCTCAGCCGAGCCGCGCGCGGCTACGCCGCCGAATTTTCGTCCGCCGTAAATCTGCCGAAAAATATGCGGCGCGCCTCATTAGCCGCCGTATTTCGTTCGCTGTTATATTGACCGTCGCATTACTTAATCTTATTGCACATGACCTTGCTGACCATATCAGTTCTGTCTTGAAAAGCTTTTCTGTTGATCACAAAATACTAGCTGCCTTGATGGTTCTGCAATTATGATAAAGACTTCAAAGCTTTGAAGGTTGATCTATCAGCACTTTACAGCACACGTATTGCACCTAATACTACCGACAGCATCAATAAAAATGAAGAATTTCAAACCGCAATTATAGAAGACGATGGAGCATTCGCAGAGGATAAAGAAATGATAAAGACCCTGAAAGAAGACATGTCTTCAGTGTGTACATTGCTTCTTGTAGATGATCAGCTTAGTGCATCAATAATGGATGCCTCTGACAGCAGCACTAACGCCATCAGTGACAGTCATAGACACAATCATAAGTCAGTGAAGGCATCATGTCCAACGAGTTGGAATTCAGCACTGAAGATGATTCAGTCTATACTTCACTTGAAAAGATGATGATGATAACACTGTTTATTTCTGTTGTTTTAAATAATAAAACTTTTCCCAAGTATTGTAAAATTGTTTTATTGCTGAAGTTTTATCAATTTATATTGTCTAGCGTCAGCCGAATTTCAGCCAAATATTTCGTAATCTGCCAAAAATCAGCCGAAAATCAGCAAATGTCAATTTACTCAATTTATGGTCAAATTCGGCTACGCCGGCTATCAGCCGAAAAATTATGTCAGCCAGCCGAAACTTAAAAAAAAAATTGGCGCCATGTATACGAAACCAGACAGTTGATAATTAGCTTATCACAACATTTGTCCGACCATTCCGAAGTGTTTTATAAAAACATTACCGACTGTGGCCGTTACAGTAGGTTTAGTCACGTCAGTGCGTGGTGGGTACAGCTAGTATTTAGTATTTAGTGTTAAAATAAAAATTTTGAAACTCGTTTGGACCTACCTCCCACCCTAGTTACGCCACTGTATATCCGCTCTGGCATGAGAAACATGATTTGTCCCTTTCATGTCGGTCACTAGATCTATTTCTGTTCCCAGGGCTTAAGCTACGGCCACGGTTAGATATGGTACAGCCTTAGCAAAACACAATACATCCTGACGATGGTCTGATTCTAACTTAGAGATGGGTTTTTCTGGATGTGCTGACTTGCACTTTTTCAATAAATCAGTACATCTTCTAAAGTTTTTGGCCCTTTTTCTTTTAGGAATGCCACTAAATCTTTATGGCACACATTAATTGCCCTATCTACTAAAATGAGTTCCCTTAAATCATGGTAATCTTGTTTTGCCCCAGATAGAGCCACCCATCTATCAAAAAATAAACTAAGGTTGGTGATGAATAAAATTCCTTCCGAGATGGGCTAATATTCTTAAATTTTCCCCTGTAACCATCACATGTTTTACCGTATATCTTCATTAATGATTCCTTCCCAACATCGTACTTCTTTATTTCATTTTCACTTAGTTTTAAACATACATCCAGGGCTTTGCCTCTTATGAATCCTAAAATTGACGCGGCCCATGTATTTCTCGGCATACCCGCGCTAGTAGCTAGCATTAAACCTAGATAAGTATGTGTCCATACTGTCAACGCCCTCTTTAAAATAATATAATTTAAGTGATTTGGTAACTCTATCGCCTGTTCCGTTGACTACGAGGTTAGCTGACTGTCTACTGCTCTCTGATTTAAGCGCGCCCTTTCGTTCGCGATTTCTTCCTTTCTCAGTTCCCGTTCTGTGGCTCTTTCTTCTCTCTTTCTGTTTTTCTTCCCTCTCTCTCTGTTTTTCTTCCATCTCTTTCTTTTTCCACCCTCTCTCTCTCTCTCTCTCTCTCTCTCTCTCTCTCCACAGATACCCAGGTAACTCTTGGCCTTTAAGGCCAAGTGCCTTACCAGCTTCAACAATATTTAAAATTGATGACATGGCAGTAACCAAAACCAATTATAACTAATAAAGGAAAATGTTTGATACTATATAGCATACACAAAATATTCTATTATGTCATCAACATACAAGTAATAACTAAATAAATACAATACTTTTTCAAACCAGCAAATTAAATGTTTTGGCTGCTCAGGGTGGACCCTATTTTAACCTCTACTGTAAAAAATACAGAAATTCCACCAAGAACAACAAACAAATAATTAACCAGATTTCAATAATACAATATTCTAATAATAAATATAGAAAAATATGTCAACTTACATAATACGACATACACAATAATTAATTATGATCCTTGACTTCGATGGTTGATCCTCGGTCCGCGATGTTCGATGTTCTCTAATAGTGGGGTTGACTAACACACGGGTTGATCCTCGGTGATCCTGGTCCGCGATGTTCGATGTTCTCCGATGGTGAGGTTGACTAACACATATTTTAATCCTCGATGATCCTATGGTGGGGGTTCTCCGACGATGAGGAGGTGATTCCCAGCTACACATTAACGTCGGTCCCGTCAGTACAGCAACACTGGCCACTTTAAACAGTAGAGTTGGCCACTTCAGCAAACAGTAACGTCGGCCACTTCAGCAAACAATAGGGTTGGCCACTTCAACAAACAGTAGGGTTGGCCACTTCAGCAAACAATAGGGTTGGCCACTTCAGCAAACAATAGGGTTGGCCACTTCAGCAAACAGTAACGTCGGCCACTTCCAGCAAAACAATAGGGTTGGCCACTTCAACAAACAGTAGGGTTGGCCACTTCAGCAAACAATAGGGTTGGCCAAACCAGCAAACAGTAACGTCGGCCACTTCAGCAAACAATAGGGTTGGCCACTTCAACAAACAGTAGGGTTGGCCACTTCAGCAAACAATAGGGTTGGCCACTTCAGCAAACAGTAACGTCGGCCACTTCAGCAAACAGTAACGTCGGCCACTTCAGCAAACAATAGGGTTGGCCACTTCAACAAACAGTAGGGTTGGCCACTTCAGCAAACAATAGGGTTGGCCACTTCAGCAAACAGTAACGTCGGCCACTTCAGCAAACAATAGGGTTGGCCACTTCAACAAACAGTAGGGTTGGCCACTTCAGCAAACAATAGGGTTGGCCACTTCAGCAAACAGTAACGTCGGCCACTTCAGCAAACAATAGGGTTGGCCACTTCAGCAAACAGTAACATCAGCCACTTCAGCAAACAGTAGGGTCTTTATATCTATATATTCTTCTAACTGAATACAAATTGAGTCACTTAACAAATGTCATGAAACAAACAGATGGGTTTTATCCAGGGCTCGATTTACCGTCGGGGATGTCGGGGATATCCTCGGCACTGAGACCTGTCATTAGGGGTTATACAAAAACCGACTTCTGAAAAAACCGGTTGTCGAAGGTCAATTTCTCAAAAACCGGCGAAAACCGGTTTTCGGTTTTACTATAAAATAAGTGAAATAACGGATATTTTAAGCATTCTAGCAATAATTATTTTCAATGTATGTAGCATTTAATTAACGTGTATGAGAAAGAATGAAGGATAATGTAATTAAGTCAACCAATTTTTACGTAAAACAATAAATACAGGAAAAAATATCAATATGACAGTAAAAATACTACTACTGTCTGGGTACCTATATACTCATTTAAACTGCTTTATAACTAAACATATTTCTATCATGACCTTTGTTTCTCATGTTTCATTTATATTATATTGTCAAAGAAAAGAGGTTTGGTTTGCCGCACACAGACCAGTTCTGAAATCAGCCTTTGTGAAGTAGACCTCAGTATAGAGCTTATTTATATATATATAGTCTATAGATATTACGGTTCTCTTTCTACTCATGGTATTCACTTTCTGCCTTCCCCCCTCTCTCTCACTCATCCTATGTATAAGTTTCTAACGTTATCTATATATGTGACACAGTACACAAACACCTGCACCTCCATGGACGCACATCGAGTGCCCGTTTAAAAACATTCCTCCAATGTTCAACTCGCCCCTCCTTTCATACAATTGTCTCCCACCTACCCCCTCACATCCCTGAGATGTATTAGTTACACCAGTCATTACAACGGCTATACGACGGTCCTGCCATGGTCCTGCCATGTGAATGCCTTGTTTAGGTTAGACGGGTTGTGTGTGTTGGATGGCGAACATAATTTAGTCAACTTGAAAAATAGCCCCGTTCTGTCTATTGCTTAGTGATGAGCTAGGAGGCAATGATTATATACCCCACCCCGTTTCAAGTTGTTTACTTCCGCAAGTCAACACTAATTGTGCGCTAAAAACATCGGTTGTTTTGTGGAATTAGTTAACGACTTGAATTAAGCCCTCATTCCAGGTCGAGGAAACGGGTGCAATAAATCTCTCAATGTGTATATACCGTCCCCTCCACCTCCATCCAATCCACTTGGGCACGCCTTCTCTTTTGTATCGCTCAACAGTTACTTTCTATCAATGACAATGTACACAGGTCGGACTGAGGAGGAGTTCATTGGAAAGTCACAGTTTCAAAATTTTTTGCAATTTGTTAAGTTCTAAGCTAAACCGGCTTTAAAGCCAAAACCGGTTGTCGAATGCTTCGACTTTCGTCAAAAAACCGGTTTTTCGCCGCCGGTTTTTAAAACCGACAACCCCTACCTGTCATCCCCATACCAATTTCCTGGACATATTCACCATAGTTTCTGCTCAAGGTAACATTAAGAAATATTACATATATTACACATAGTTGCATTCCGTAACACATACTTTATTTTAATGTATTTCAACATCTCCCTACATTGTATATTTCAATTCTCTATTACAGCTCGAGCAATCAAAATAAAACAGGCCAGACACCTGGGCTGATGCGACCCCCAGCATCTGCAGGTGTGGGTACAGGCCAGACAACTGATTAATGCAGCCCCCAAAATGCAGGTTTGGCTACTATGTGCACAATATTTCGTCCAACTGAAACTCTAAGCTCCACGAGATCTACACAAGTTATTTACGGCGGTATCACACCAAAGGCTGGTACATCATGCGATCAGGTTTCTGGCAACACATCAAATTTAATGCCCTCACTTCCCATTGTAGCCCCATCCACCAAGCCCATACATCTCCCATGATGACATATCAAGGTTTGAGCAATTCAACACAACCATACACCTCAACACCTGTGCCAGGGAATCGATTCAGGCAGTGGCCCAATCCCCAAGCCGATTTCTTTCCAAGAGCAAATTCTCACACTGTATTGAATCCAACACCGAATCATCTCCACAATCAAATTGCAGATTTAGACTTTTTATTGGTTGCCTAAACTTATTGATAACCAGCAGCCAAAATTTGAATGACAGCGGCTATCTCGAGATGTCCAACACTGACAGATGCCAGAGCAGCAGTAGTAGCCCTAGAAGCACTAACTGTAATGTAACTTTGCAGCTTCATTAAACATTTTCAAAAGCTACATAAATGAAAAACTTTTTGAATTCAAAGATTAGTAATGGAAACGCAGTAATGGAAGGGCAGTAATGGAAGGGCAGTAATGGAAGCGACATTGTTTTGTACAGACTCTAATCAAAGTCATGCCCTAATTAACCGTTATGAAATGTCGGACAATATATTTCTAGTAGTTAATATCTCATTAATTACATTTCATTAAAAATGTTTTAGGAGTTATAAATTATAATTTTTTTTTAAAATAATTTGTTCTCATACCGATAGTTTATTTAAGTGTCGTATTACCAGATAAGACAATTTATAATTAGTTAACAACGGCTTTCAGAACGAAGTGGAAAGCCAACAACCGATATTAATTTTCTACTGTTGAAGTTACTTTTGCAGTTGGCCCTACTTGCATCGGGAATATATCTATGTGTATAGAGGGGAGGGTGGAAAACTACCGTAGCTTCCGGGCAGCAGATAGACTAGACGCGGATTTCCCACCAGCCTCGTAGCGTGAAAATTCTATAGTAGGGGCCAGGCATTCTACAGCAGGGGCCAGGCAATAGCAGGGGGGGCAGGTAATACATTTTACTAAGTAGCACAAATAAGCAGGGGGGCAGACAAAAAGCAGAGCGGGGCCCGGCCCCCCCCTGGCACCCCCATACGCTACGGGTCTGTTTCCCACTAATGCCTAGGGGATGCGTTTTATAGCTTGCTTTTATTCTACATGACGCATCATGACTCTATGACGTGATACTTAATGAATCAGCGTCACATATTTAAAGTCCTAGGAGTACACTGTAAATGTCACTAAGTTACTACTTAACGACACGAGTTGACTAAGCGTAACACATCGTGACGCGACAGTCGTAAAATCGATATGACACGGTGAAACAGATTGTGACATTCGTGATGACACATTAGCACTAATGATCACATAAAGTGACACAGCGTCATGAGAAAAAGATAGTATGGTAATACACGATTCAGTGTGATAAAAGGTTACACTTAATGACCCAACGTGACATTGTATGTCTGACTCGGTTAATGATGATCCAACGTGACATTGTATGTCTGACTCGGTTAATGATGATCCAACGTGACATTGTATGTCTGACACAGTTAGTGATGACTTAACGTAACAACCAAATCGTCACTTCTACTGAAGAGTCTATGACACAATATCTATTCCAGAAAGATGTACTCTACTTAAGAGAGCAAATGTCTTCTACTGTGGTTAGAAAAAAAGTCTTGTGACACTGTACCGTGCTGATAGCATAAAAATTATCATCCATCGATACAACTTCACTGCAGGCGTCAAGTAAACAGATATACATTTTGATTTCGTTTCTTTGTTTGTTTTAATTTACTGTATTTTTTGTGTGACCTTTATTTTAAAGATCAATATAATGTATATTTTTTATATTATATTTTTTTTTTGAAAACATATGATCATACCTCACCATACCTCATCATACCTCATTATACCCCATCATACCTCACCATACCTCATCCATACCTCATCTTACATCATTATATCTCGCCGTACCTCAACATACCTCATAATACATCATCATACCTCATATTACCTCATCATACCTCATAATACCTCATCACATCTCACCATACTCTACACAATACCTCATCATACCGCATAGTTACCTCATCATACCTCACTTATACCTCATAATACCTCATCCTACTCCACCATACCTCATCATACCTCACCAGGTACTGCTTATAATACCTAAACACACCACACATTACCTCATCATACTTCACCATACGTCATAATACCTCATCATGCCTAACCATACCTCACCATACCTCACTATACCTCATCATAACTCATCATACCTCCACAGTCCTCCAGATGATCCAACTGATACGACATTCTTCACTGGATCTCGTCTTTGAACTCACTCATCAATATGACCAAATGCAACGGGACAATGTACATACTTACTGAGGAGGGGAACGCATTTCATTGGCGGAATATATTTATGTGAGGTGGACCTAGACGTAGGTCTCCAATATTTATTTACTATGTGTCTCAATGTCTACTATTGATGGGAAACACGCACACACACCGTGTTCTGTTGTGCGAAACATGTTTTTTGTCTCAGCTTCCAATGTCTGCAGACAAATAATTCATATGATACTGAGCCTGAATTCCAACATCCACTGCAGCCTCCTTATGACAACTACGGCCTTAAAGTATGGTGATTAGGGTAACCATGGTGATTAGGGTAACCATGGTGATGAGGGGGGGGGGGGGGGGGGGGGGGGGGGGGGGGGGGGGGGGGGGGGGGGGGGGGGGGGGGGGGGGAAAAAAAAAAAAAAAAAAAAAAAAAAAAAAAAAAAAAAAAAAAAAAAAAAAAAAAAAAAAAAAAAAAAAAAAAGGATAACAAACCAAGGCTCCTTTTCCTATGAGTAAAATCTTAGATCTTGCTCACGATACAAGCCACTGACCCCGCGGACCACCACCGCATTCTATTGACAAACCAAAGTTAATTTTTTCAGATCATGGTGAAAGTTCCCTCCATGCCTCCCGTGATGCCTCCATGGCCTTTGCTCTATCGCGGTTATGATGAAAATAAAAGTCCCGAAGTGTTTTCTAGGTATATTAGATATAAGCATGTCATCCATAAAATGATTTCACAGATCGCCCTGTCAGAGCTTTCAAAAATTTCTTATTTTACCTTAAATTTTTTTTTGATAACTGGTAGAAAAAGGAAGGGAGGGGACTCATCATTCCTAAGATCAGGGCCAGATAATTTCGAGCTGTGAAACATTACACAGAATAAACAAATCGGACTTGATCTCTTTTTTTTTTTCTGTTAATATTTCATCGGATGTGTTAAAGTTTCATCACTTATGTAGTCCCCACCCCACTCCTGCGTTTTGGAAGTTTGAAGTTTAGAAGACTGGAACATTCTTTCTCAGCCCCTCTGGCTGCCTTCCTCCTGGCTGATTTCCTCTGGCTGCCTCCTGGCTGCCTCCCATCTATTGACTCCCTCCTGGCTGCCTTCCTCTGGCTGCTTTCCCTCTGGCTGCCTCCCATCTGGCTGCTTTCCCTCTGGCTGCTTTCACTCTGGCTGCTTTCATTCTGGCTGCCTCCCATCTGGCTGCCTCCCCTCTGTGTAATTTTGTCGCTACTGACTTACATATATAATTAAAGTCGAAGTGTGTGATATATAGCTTATAGTAGGGCTGTACCAGAATCCGATTCCGGTTCATGTTAAGCCGGATTCCGGCAGTTTTAACAAATCCGGTTCCGATTCCGGTTCCAGTTAAAATGTGCCGGATTTAAGCCGGATTTCTTAGTTGTTTGAATTTTGTAAGAAATTTTTTCAGCGCAACATAATTTTGAAATATTTAGCGCTATACAATTAAATTACAACAATTATTTCCTTTGCTTTTTTAAAACTACATTAACGTCGATCGCTTTTAGTTCTGTATTAAAGTAAAAATTTATTAAAAAGGAAGATTTGAGTCGTATTTAGTCTAGTAGTAATACGACACCTTACCTTCCGCTACTTTTGATTCCGTGTTTTCTTTAAACTATATTTAGCTAAAAAAGTTTAACTTCTTTAAAGACCAGATAACGATCTATTTTTTGGGTGTTTACAGTTTAAAAATAGGTCAATAATTTATTTTTCTGAAATTTTTTAATTTAGTGGATTTTGTCACGATTTGCTTAAAATTCCTCGCATATTTAGATACATAACTTGAAGATACATTTTTAATTGAACATTAAAGTGATATTGATTTGGATTTGAAATGCAGTTTAATTAATTTGCGTTATATGGGAAATAGTCAGATAATAATTTAAAGGAAAGTATGAATGAAATAACAAGGTTTGGTGACGTCACTATGGAAAACTAAAGAAAAATGAACTATCGGGTGGTGCCCACAGTATATATATATATATATATATATATATATATATATATATATATATATATATATTTGGAATTCTTTTATTAATAAACATCTATATTATACTTTATAAGATATGTTACCCATTTCTTTGTTTGATTGTAATAGAAATCAAGTTAAATTAGGTACAGCTTTATTAAAATATTTTTTTTAAAAGAAAAAAAAAAACCTGTTATTTTGACAGAGTTATCTTTCTTAACTCAAGATTGGGGAAGGGGTTTTAGTCACAGGCTTCAAGATCTAAATGGTTAATACTGTTTTTTGCTATCTAGAACTTAAAACTAAATTTTTATTCAATTTTTCATTCTTATATCTTTTTTTATGTTAGGCGAGAACTTACTACTTCGTTCGGAAGAGTTACTATTCAATTTGGTATTAAATCATATTCCGGTTCCGATTCCTGCCGGATCTAAAAATTACAATCCGGTACAGCCCTAGCTAATAGTATCACTTCTTGAAACTTAACAGTTCACTATTATTTTATTTCACAGAATCCTCCAAAATATACACTTAATATTTGGTGCGACAGAGTTATTTTTTGGAGTTTGAATTCACAAGGCACCTTTATTGATTTCTATACTTATCCGAAGTCAAGGTAATTAGAAACAATTGTAGATCCGTAAATACAAATCATCTTTGTAAATATTTTACTTGTCTCAAGTCAATCTGCCTTAGATCGAAAGTAAGAATATTGTTTCCTGTTAAACATTTGAATAATGGTGTTTTGCCTGCATCAGGGTTTGATAAATGATTTAAAAAAAAAAAATCGACATTTTTAAATAGTTTTTTTTTGAGACGTGAAAGTCTGTTATATTAATTTTTATGATAACCTCAAAATTAAACTATGGTCTATCTCCATGCAAAGGTTTAGCAGGGTACAGCTAGTGTCAGGGTACAGCTAGTGTCAGGAGTGTAGGACAAAACTCCCTAGCGGACAAAACCCTTGGTCCGGTTGGTTTGTTTGGTTTGGTTGGTTAGCGTTGACGGATAAACGTAATTTTTCACGTATAATATGTAGGTCATTTCTGCACATTAGGAAGGTGGCATAAATCAGCACCTAATTAACCTAATTAATCGTATTTAAAAATTCAGTAGTTAAATTGTATAGGAAGGGGTTTCACATTATACCTAGATTTCCCGGGTAACGCCGGGCTTAATATCTAATATATATATATATATATATAATAATAATTCAGGTATTATATATTACATTTTTTTTTATAAAAATTGGGGCCAAATAACAGATTTTATAGCAAAAGTAGGGGTTAGGTCCAGTGGGGGTTTTGTCCGCTGGGGGTTTTGTACTACCCTCAATTTTTGCAGTCATATTTTTCTTTTTGTTTGCAGGCGATCATTCCCACCAGGCTGGAGTGTAGTAAACCCTTGTTAGCTTCAGTAACATGTTATGTACATGAATTCAGAAGGACACACTGGTTGACCACTATGAATTATGTATAAGCTACTTGCATGTTTAGGTATATGATCTGTATAATTCGATAATATATTTATGTATGACCTTGGGCTAAAATCTTTAATATTGTTTTTTTTATCCTTGTATATATATATATATATATATATATATATATATATATATATATATATATATATACATTCAGGAATTATATATAACATTTGTTAATTAAAATTGGAGCCAAAAAATAGATTTTATAGCAAAAGTAGGGGTTAGGTCCAGTGAGTGTTTTTTCGCTGGGGGTTATGTCCGCTGGGAGGTTTTGTCCGGTTACCAGACGACAAGCCCTAGGACTCCCAAAAGGGGCCCATGACAGTGTAACACAGAAATATATAGTTTTTCAATGAACATTTTAATTTATCTTATATCTTGAATTGTATTACCATCTTAATTGCATTCTCCTTTTAAATTAACAAAATATAAAATTATGCATGAATCTGACAGTCGTCATAATTGGATAAATTCAAATTGAGAGAAAGAAATCATCTTGTAGCAGCGTAATCTACCGGTTGAATTACTTATAATTTGAGATTAATAACTTTTATTAGGCTTATGTAATTTGCATCACTTTTAAATAAATAGATGTCTAAAAAATACACTTGGTTTTTTTTTATATTTCTTTTTACAAAATTAAATGTACAACGTTTAAATTGAGTTTAACTATTTCTTATCAATAAGAAATTTCTTCTGATAAATATTATTTAAAATGTATATGCAGTTTGAAAAAAAAATATTTTAAAAATAATTTGTTTAAGTCGCTGTAAAAGATAACCCAGTAATACAACTCATTTCATATCATCATTTGAGACTTGTACCATTTTGTAATTATTGCAATCTGTCATCTTATTCTCACTGTAATCAAATGCTCCTTCATTCTGTTTATATACATGTATTATTATTATTACATGTATTACCAATGGGGCAAACATGCTGCTGTTATACAGTACAAGTTATATAACTATTGATATGACATAGGCCATTTTAATTTAAATATTTTTATGGAGATTTTTTTTTTCAGATTTAAAAAAAAAATTGAATACTATCTGTTTAGTTAAGGTTTCTATATTGATTTTTTTTTATTGGAATTTTTTACATTATCTTTAAAAAATATTACAAAAATATTTAAGAAATCAAAAAAGTAAAAGATACAAATTGTGCATTAATAATAGTAGTTAGTTTATTTGTTTGTTTGATTGTTAGTTTGTTGGCTAATTTTCATTAAAATCCGTTCAACCGTGTTAAAAAAATGATGTTGAATTTATTTATATTCATGATATTCAATATGGCCATTTTGACAGTCAGGTAAACTCACAGTACTGCTGATCGTCTAGAACATTTTCTCTGAGTGAAACACCTTATAAAAAATATTACGTTTTCAAGGGAGCTTTAGTCTGGTAACTACTCTATTAGAGTAATTTTAAAAAAGAAAGTACAATAAGGCAATAATGAACATTTTACAATAGAAATCATCAACAACATTAATGAACGAGTTCTACTCCAGTTGAAGTAACAATAATAATTATATTTAATTCTTGACTAAACTGCATGAACAAGAACTAACATATAATGGTTAACTCAGGAGTACAATAACAACTGTCTAGATAAAACTACAACATGCATCCGCATACCCATACATGGATGCCCAAAGCTAGACTGATCTCACAATTGCTAAAATAAAGCATGTGCCCCTCACTGTCGGTTGTAGTATACATGTACGTCATTTCTATCAAAATGACGTATACACTAGAACTCAGAATAAACTACAGCGCTAGAATGGTGGAATGACGCCATAGATACTGTGGTAGGCGGAGCCTACCGGATGCGTCATCAAACTTCGACTATACTATTTCTCCACACCTATAGACCTTTCTCACTTGCGCGTCAGCTGTCTTTGTGAAAGGGTTATAATGGGCTTCCGATCGCTTTGTTTATACTTGATTAATACTTAGCTCGATTATTTTTCCTACTTTTTTGTCTAATATATGATAAAATGACTTTAAATTTAATACCAAAATTTAATTTTTGTGATGTTGACAAGTTTTTAAAGTCACAAAATATCCCGATATCAGAGAGAAAAGTTACGAAGGGTTACAAATACTTCTCTGAGAAGTATGTCCATGACATGAAAAGTTACATTTTACACTAAAATTATTTAAAGTTTTTATAATTGACGATTAGGGTTACCAGCAGGCCCGTAGCGTGTGGGGGGGCAGGAGGCCGGGCCCCCTGCTTATTTGCTCTACTTAGTAAAAATGTATTACCTGCCCCCACCCCCCTGTTATTGCCTTGCCCCCTGCTGTAAAATGTCTGGCCCCTGCTGTAGAATTTTCACGCTAAGGGGCTGGTTACCTGTTTAGGGATAGATACGCCCATGCTCATGTACATTATATTATTTAACCATGATTGTTAAAACAGTATATTTTTGGTTAGCATATATTGTGCGATAGATAGTAATTAAAACTCGGTAGTAAAAGGTTTGAAACTACTACCTCATATTCAGTGGTGCAACCAGCGAAAAGTGCTGGGGGGGGGGCTCACATATTGAAAAAAGACAGTTTAACAGTCTTTTTAGTAACTTTATATAGTAAAATATGTATTGATGATTTAAGTCTGGGGCCTCAAGCCCCCCCCCCCCCCGGTTGCGCCACTGTTCATTATGCTGAGGTGATGGTCAATGTGTTATTTTTCTTAAATAAACAATATACAGTTACAGACCTTAGCTCTACACTAGGAAATGTAGTCAAACTATCAGCAGATGCTATAGAAGCCAGAGAAAAAAGCACGAACCTCATAATTTACAGGTAAAAGGAAAAACATATGATATTATAATAAAATATGTTACTTATTTAATATTTTTTAAAATGAAAATATCTGGTGATTTTTTGGTGCGAGAAGGAATTTATATATGTACAGCCAGATACAAATGTTTGAAAAATGACAAATTAACAAAAAACATAGCCTTTTGGTCAAGGAAGTCGGACTACAATGAGTCATATTCAAAATGTCAACTTTATACATTGGTATACAATTGTACTGTTTTTACTGAGTTGAAGTTGTTTGCATTAAACACATGTTTAACTGTTTACAGACAGCCCATTAAAAAATATTAAGATTAAAATGTCGAGAGCATACACTAGTGTTAGCAGCGGTCTTTAATTATAAAAATTATATCGTATAGTATTAAAAATCAGAAAAACATTGTTATAGTTTTAACATTTAAGATAATAATAAATAATCACATTGAAAAATATATTATATTTTGATTATTTGATTTTCATGATTAAAATTAAAAGAATAGCGGCAACAGAAATTTATTATTCGCAAATTCAAGTACATTAATTGGTTTTGGAAGTGTAACTAGCCCCTCTAAACAAACAATTCAGTAAAGGGACTACTTTATGAGAAAGGTCTATATCCTCTGTAATCTATATATCCTCTGTATCCTTTAGATCTTATATCCTCTGTATTTTTATCCCTTTTTAGAAAATCACATTCGTATTTACAGTTTGAATATATTGTAATAAGTTTTATTCGTCTTGCAACACATTGGTCGTAAATCAGACAAATTTTGATGTCAATTCTATTTAAATATTTATAAAGAAACTGATTTTTTTGTTTAATTTTCTACCATGAGCTGTATAAAAGGGAGGCTACTCTACAAATACGTCTGAAATAAACTCAGTCTAATGTTTTTTTTTATCTTTTAAATGAGATGATTTAAAGCTAGAGTGCATTTAAAACAAAACATTTCCTAAGAAAATCTTACAATTACATTTTTTTACTACATAAAAATATATTTCAAAATTTAAATAATGCACAAGAAATGAACAAAAAAAATCTTCTTAAAATGACAAGTTTTCAAGGGAGCTTTACTGAATATAATTTTAATACTAGATCAGTAGCACATAGTGTAGTATAATAATTAATTTCTCTTAAATAAAAAATAAATTTTGCAGAGCACTGAAGCCTTTAGTATTTACTGTTAAATTCATTTTTCAGGGGAGTTAGCTATAAAAAAAAATTACATTGCTCAAATAAAAGCGGTTACTACCCTTGAATCCATTTGTCATACACATACCAGTACAGTATTGTAAAATATTTTTTCTTTACTAGCACAATACTGGGCATTGCTCTTGAAGTCTATGTGCCATGTGATACTCTCTCTCCTAATTCTTTTAACCTTTTTTTTACTGGCAATTAATTGGGTTGTCTTACATTACGTGATATAACTCACAATTAAATTATAATCTAATAATTAACAGAAATAAATGACGTGATACATACATAGCTCACAAAATAAATCGATTGACGTCGAATGCAAATGCACTACATAATCCTGTTTTACCATTTAATTTAACTCAGCTCACAAAGTCAGTGAAAAGATATATCAGCATCATACTATATTTATAAACATAAATTTATGTCAGGTAAACAATATTGTTTCACTCCCTTTTTTTTTTCTTTTTTTGTTTTTTAACGCCGCCATTGCCAGCATGGTAGGGTGTAGTGTGCCTACCACACCAGCATTGTTGGCGGCGCTGATGCACGTCTGCCATACCTACAGAGCGGCGGGGTAAATGTGCCCGCTATCATCTGCAGGGATGGCAGAAAGATTAGTTTTAATCCTTACTCAAACTGGCAGAGATCCAAAACAGTTCCAATCACAAATCTTGCATCGATAAAAAAAAACAAAAATACTAATGGAATCACTTGATTACTTTCCCTTTAGTTTCACTGACCACGTGCAAGAATTTAAACTGTAGAGAAATAATTTTATTCTGCAAGTGTGGGCCTAATTAGTTTGAAAAGAAATATTTAACTCTGTGTCTGAGATTCATACGCAAAAATCACCCTCAAGAATCAATAATTTTAATTTTAAATTATTTGCAAATTCGTTTTTATCCATCTATCTTTCTCTCTCTCTCTCTCTCTCTCTCTCTCTCTCTCTCTCTCTCTCTATATATATATATATATATATATATATATATATATATATATATATATATGCAAAACACTAAAACTAAAAAAAATTTCACAACGTAAAAATATTAGTAATTAGGACATTATAATAAGTCACTTCCTCAAGATTTTTAGTCCTTATCTTCCTATTTGATTCGGAGAGTATTACAAAATAATTTGGCAATTTGTGATCTCTCCTACCTGGTCTGAGAGACATACCATGATCCACGGGGGATGGATCATAGGGGTTCTCTAGTCAGAAAACCATTACTTGCGAGGGTGGTGGTACTGTGGTCAATGAGGACTATCCGAGACTGCAGTATTCACAGCTGGCGGTGGTGACGGATGTGGTCGGCACCACAACACCCCTTCCACTCTGTCCCACTCAAGCACACCTGCGCAGCCTGCCAGTTACCAGGCTGGGGGTACAGGCACACTACACCCTCCCCTCTGTCCGAGTGGCAGGAAAAACCCCTTCCTTGCCATTCTGGCCGACCGGCAGTACACACACCCTGCTGGTCTGGCCAG
>JAGDYQ010000006.1:5744418-5763628 GCA_021962125.1 Bulinus truncatus
CTCACGGACGAAGCCTCAACGGACAAAACCCCCAAAACATTAAGATTGAAAATAAGGCAATACTATTAATACTTCTAAATACGAAGTTGACCATGTGGTAAGGGAAATGTTTGTCGATATAAGAGATCAATAGGCATGTTTGCAAAAACTTTAATTTTGTTTTTTTTACCTTGTAAGATAATATGCCTGTTGATGTAAAGCTAACAGGGGATTAACTTATGACAACTGTGGCTCGAAGATCTAATGCAGCTTATTAGAGTACTTTGAAAAAAATCACTTTAAAATATGTATTTATATATATATATATATATATATATATATATATATATATATATATATATATATATCCTACTAATAAAGCAGCTATCTTGTAGTCCGTCCGTCCCGAGGCGTGTGGGAAAGCCGTCGCTATAAATAATCTATGACGTCATTTCCCGATGGTATAATTTTTTTTTTGCAGAATGGGAATGCCGTCGCTTTAAATTATAATCCTCTATGACGTCATATCCCGCAGGTACAATTTATCTATAAATAAAAAAAAAATTCTGCACTTGATTTCAAAGAAATCGGCTGCGCATTTGACGAACAAAATGGCGGTGTTTAAGCACAAGCATTTTTTTTTATAATAACTATCTACGTTTGTGAAAACAAAGCTTCCTACTTTTTTAAAACTTGCAATAGATCGAAAATCCTTTAGATTGCAGGTTTACGCATCCGATGGTACAATTTTTTTATTAATTTAAATTTATACTATTTGTAAATATTACAAAGTATTTACTTTTTATTTTTCAATACATTTTTATGAAAGCTTTTTTTTAATGCTTCGTTTTGATTTTAACTTAGAGAGAATTAAGTGTAAATCGTAACGGGTGACATAAATTAGCACCCATATCTTTACCTAATGGTGTTTAGTTTGGTTTGGTTTGGTTGGTTGGTTTGCTTCGGTTGATTTGGTTGATTGATGGGTTTGTTTTGTTTGGTTTGTTTGGTTGGCTGATCAGTTTGTTCGATTCTTTGGTTTGATTAGTGGTTTGGTTAGGTTGGTTAGTGTTGACGGGTAAAACGTAATTTGTGACGGATTTGGCTTGGTTGGTTGGATTGTTTATCTCGGTAGGCTTGTTTGGTTGATTGGTTAGCTGGTTTGGTTTGTTGGTTTGGTTGGTTGTTTGGTTTGGTTGGTTTGATTGGTTGATTCGGTTGGTTTGTTTGGTTGGTTAGCGTTGACGGATAAACGTAATTTTTCACGTATAATATGTATGTCATTTCTGCACATTAGGAAGGTGGCATAAATCAGCACCTAATTAACCTAATTAATCGTATTTAAAAATTCAGTAGTTAAATTCTATAGGAAGGGGTTTCACATTATACCTAGATTTCCCGGGTAACGCCGGGCTTAATATCTAATATATATATATATATATATATATATATATATATATATATATATATATATATATTAATTCAGGTATTATATATTACATTTTTTAAAATAAAAATTCGGGCTAAATAATAGATTTTATAGCAAAGTAGAAGTTAGGTCCAGTGGGGGTTTTGTACTACCCTCATTTTTTGCAGTCATATTTTTCTTTTTGTTTGCAGGCGATCATTCCCACCAGGCTGGAGTGTAGTAAACCCTTGTTAGCTTCAGTAACATGTTATGTACATGAATTCAGAAGGACACACTGGCTGACCACTATGAATTATGTATAAGCTACTTGCACGTTTAGGTATATTATCTGTATAATCCGATTATATATATATATATATATATATATATATATATATATATATGTGTGTGTGTGTGTGTGTGTGTGTGTGTGTGTGTGTGACCTTGGGCTAAAATCTTTAATTTTGTTTTTTACCTTGTAATATATATATATATATATATATATATATATATATATATATATATATACATATATGTATATATATGTATATATATATATATGTATATATATATGTATATATATATATTTACATTCAGGAATTATATATAACATTTGTTAATAAAAATTGGACCCAAAAAAAAAATTTATAGCAAAAGTAGGGGTTAGGTCCATTGAGTGTTTTGTCCGCTGGGGGTTATGTCCGCTGGGGGGTTTTGTCCGGATACCAGACGACAAGCCCTAGGACTCCCAAAAGGGGCTCATGATAGTGTAACACAGAAATATATAGTGGTACAGTGAACATTTTAATTTATCTTATATCTTGAATTGTGTTACCATACCATCTTAATAGCATTCTCCTTTTTAATTAACATTATTTAAATTATACAAGAATTTGACAGTCGTCATAATTTCGATTGTCAGGTAAATTCAAAACGAGAGAGAGTCAACTTTTAACAGCGTAATATCCCGGTTGAACTACTCATAATTTTAGATTGATAACTTTTATTTGGCTTAAGTAATTTGCATAACTTTTAAACAAATAGATGTCTAAAAATACACTTGTTTTTTTTATATTTCTCTTTACAAAATTAAATGTACAAAGTTTAAATTGAGTTTAATTGTTTCTTATCAATAAATAAATTTCTTCTGATAAATATTATTTAAAATGTATAAGCAGTTTGAAAAAACAATATTTTAAAAATAATTTGTTTAAGTCATTGTAAAAGATAACCCAGTAATACAACTCCTTTCATATCATCATTTGAGCCTTGTATCATTATGTAATTATTGCAATCTGTCATTTTATTCTTACTGCAATCAAATGCTCCTTCATGCAGTTTATTTACATGTATTACCAATGGGGCAAACATTAAAAAAATTACTATTGACGATGGGACGACATTTTCTATAAAACCAATATTGACAATGGCACGACATTTTCTATAAAACCATTATTGACGATGACAGCTACACATCTCTATCTACGCAAGATTGTTGACACATATGTAATTGCTACACATCTCTATCCAGACAAGATTGTTGACACATATGTAACAGCTACACATCTCTATCCACACAAGATTGTTGACACATATGTAACAGCTACACATCTCTATCCACACAAGATTGTTGACAAATATGTAACAGCTACACATCTCTATCCACACAAGATTGTTGACAAATATGTAACAGCTACACATCTCTATCCACACAAGATTGTTGACAATCATGTAGCAGCTACACATCTCTATCCACACCAGATCGTTGACACACACGGAACAGCTACACATCTCTACCTACACCAGATTAATGTAAACCTCTGATCCTTGACCCAATCTGTTTCAAAGACCTATTATTTTCCAATATTTTATCTCTCCCTTCCAATTGATTAGACATTTTAGAGTACCCCCCCCCCCATTTCTTTCATATAACAAGACCCTCCTCCCTCTTTCTGAAAAATAATAATTAGGAAACTTTTTAAAAAGTCGAAACAATTAACTTATAATTGTGTCAGCTAGTGACGTAACTATCGTTAGCGCCGCCCGGCTCAATTTATTGTCAACGTCACCCCATCGTCAATATTGGTTTTATAGAAAATGTCGTCCTATCGTCAATAGTACTTTTTTAAATGTTTGCCCCATTGGTAATACATGTATGTAAACAGCAAGAAGGAGCATTTGATTGCAGTGAGAATAAGATGAAAGATTGCAATAATTACATAATGATAACTATTTTTAGACATCTATTTACTTAAAAGCTATGCAAATTACATACACCAAATAAATGTTATAAATCTAATATTTATTATAAGTAATTCAACTAGGCTTGATGGTTGTGTCGCTGTTAATACTTGAATATTGTTTGAAAATTATCAGACAATCCTAATTCTGACTGATTATAGTGTGTTATTTAAAACGGAGAAAGCGATTATAAGGGTAACACATTTCAAGATATCACACAAATTAAAATGTTCATTGTACCACTATATATTTCTGTGTTACACCTGACACTTGTCTCTATCAGCCATCCTAGTTCACTATTTAGTTTATACTTCGTTTATTCGTGCATTCAGCTTGGGTGCCAGAAATAAATGCAATATTTTACTCCATATTGACGCTCATACTGCTGTTATACAGTACAAGTTATGTATATATTGATATGATATAGGCCATTTTAATAGAAGTATTTTTATTGAGAGGTTTTTAATCAGATTAAAAAAAATTGATTAATATCTGTTTAGTTAAAGTTTAAATATTGATTAATATCTGTTTAGTTAAAGTTTAAATATTGATTACTATCTGTTTAGTTAAAGTTTAAATGTTGATTACTATCTGTTTAGTTAAAGTTTAAATGTTGATTACTATCTGTTTAGTTAAAATTTAAATGTTAATTACTATCTGTTTAGTTAAAGTTTAAATGTTGATTACTATCTGTTTAGTTAAAGTTTAAATGTTGATTTTTTTAAATTGGAATTTTTACATTATCTTTAAAAAATGTTACAAAAAATATTTAAGAAATTAAAAAAGTAAAAGATACAAATTGTGCATTAATAATAGTAGTTAGTTTATTAGTTTGTTTGATTGTTAGTTTGTTGGCTAATTTTCATTAAAACCCGTTCAACCGTGTTAAAAAAATGCTGTTGAATTTATTTATATTCATGATATTCAATATGGCCATTTTGACAGTCAGGTAAACTCACAGTACTGCTGATCGTCTCGAACATTTTCTCTGAGTGAAACACCTAATAAAAATTATTACGTTTTCAAGGGAGCTTTAGTCTGGTAACTACTGTATTAGAGTTATTTTGAAAAAGAAAGTACAATAAGGCAATAATGAACATTTTACAATAGAAATCATCAACAACATTAATTAACGAATTCGACTCCAGTTGAGGTAATAATAATTATATTTAATTTTTGAATAAACTGCATGAACAAGAACTGACATATAATGGTGAACTCAGGAGTACAATAACTACTGTCTAGATAAAACTACAACATGCATCCGCATACTACGATGCCCAAAGCTAGACTGACCTCACAACTGCTAAAATAAAGCACGTGCTCCTCACTGTCGGTTGTAGTATACATGTACGTCATTTCTACCAAAATGACGTATACACTAGAACTCAGAATAAACTACAGCGCGAGATGGTGGAATGATGCCATAGATACTGTGATGGGCGGAGCCTACCGGATGCGTCATCAAACTTCGACTATACTATTTATCCACACCTATATCCTCTGTAATCTATATATCCTCTGTATCCTTTATATCTTATATATCCTCTGTATTTATATCCCTTTTTAGAAAATCTCATTCGTATTTACAGTTTGAATATATTGTAATAAGTCGTATTAGTCTTGAAACACATTGGTCGTAAATGAGACAAATTTTGATGTCAATTGTATTTAAATATTTATAAAGAAACTGAATTTTTAGAGCATTTTCGAAAAAAAATGCTCTATTGTCCCCGTTTTGTCTGTCTGTCTGTTCCGTCATCACCCTAGATCTCAACAACCATAAGTCCTAGACCCATGATGTATATATCATTTTGTAGGTCTTGGCCTGCCATGTGTACATCAAAAGTTCATTTCGCGATAGGACCTCTGAGGGCCGGGCTTCAGGGCTCCTAAGGGGCTTATATATCATATATATAGCCCCATTCTACACCTTGTACGTTCACTAACCCATTCATTTGGTGCGAAATACTGCAGCACGTAATTTCACCAAGATTTATTAAGAAACTCATCAAATGAAATAGTAAGTTTGTGTTCTGAGTTTAATCGAAAGTATCAGAGCTATGCAACAATTGACGGAGTTTTCGGACGATTAAATGACTACAATTTCGAATGTTTTCAATTATGAGTCCTATTTCAGTAACCACAAACCACTTGTAGTTAGATTTAAGAGAAAATAATTTTTTTTCAAATATAAAGAAACGTCTTTATAATATTTTTTTTACAGATATATGCATTACACAATTGAATTTATAAACATTTCCAAAATTTACAAATATTTACTGAAAGCTAACAAACGTACTGATACATAACATGAAAATGCGCTAACACGTCCTGTGTCCAAAATGGAACAGGCTTAATTGCTTGTTTTTTTTGTTTAATTTTATACCATGAGCGGTATAAAAGGGAGGCTACTCTATAAATATGTCTGAAATAAATTTAGTCTATTGTTGTTGTTTTTATCTTTTAAACGAGATACTTTAAAGCTAGAGTACATTTAAAACATTTTTTACTACATAAAAATATATTTCAAAATTTAAATAATGCACAAGAAATGTACAAAAAAAAATCTTCTTAAAATGACAAGTTTTTTAAGGGAGCTTTAGTCGGGTATGCTGAAAATAATTTTGATACTAAATCAGTAGCACATAGTGTAGTACAATAATTAATTTCTCTTTAAAAAACAAATTTTGCAGAGTAGTTCAGAGCACTGAATCGAAGCCTTTAGTATTTACTGTTAAATTCATTTTTCAGGGGAGTTAGCTATAAAAAAAATTACATTGTCCAAATAAAAACGGTTACTACCCTTGAACCAATTTGTCATACACATACCAGTACAGTATTGTAAAATATTTTTTCTTTACTAGCACAATACTGGGCATTGCTCTTGAAGTCTATGTGCCATGTGACACTCTCCTAATTCTTTTAAATTTTTTTTACTGGCAATAAATTGGGTTGTCTTACATTACGTGATATAACTCACAATTAAATTAAAATCTAATAATTAACAGAAATAAATGACGTGATACATACATAGCTCACAAAATAAATCGATTGACGTCGAATTCATATGCACTACATAATCCTGTTTTACCATTTCATTTAACTCAGATCTACAAAGTCAGTGAAAAGATATATAAGCATCATACTATATTAACAAACATAAATTTATGTCAGGTAAACAATACTGTTTCACCCCCCCACAATAAGAAGATATGGAACAAGGTGCTAGAATAACTGACTTATAGTAAAGTTCTAATTGCTAATATTTTTACGTTGTGAAATTTCTTTAGTTTTAGTGTTTTGCATATATATATATATATATATATATATATATATATATATATATATATATATATATAGATAGATAGATAGATAGATAGATAGATAGATAGATAAAAAATAATTTGCAAATAATTTAAAATTAAAATTATTGATTATTGAGGGTGATTTTTGCGTATAAATTTAAGACACAGAGTTAGATATTTCTTTTCAAACTAATTAGGCCCACACTTGCAGAATAAAATTATTTCTCTCAGTTCAAATTCTTGCACGTGGTCAGTGAAACTAAAGGGAAAGTAATCAAGTGATCCCATTAGTATTTTTATTTTTTTTTTATCGATGCAAGATTTGTGATTGAAACTGTTTTGAATCTCTGCCAATCAATTAAATTTGACGACCAGAAAATGTTTTTAAAAAATCTCATATAATTAAATATTTACATTCTTGTGTATATAATATCTGTCATCATTTAGTTTTAAAACAAATACAATCAATATTGCAGAGATACAGTCATACGACTAGGAGTGCTGGGCCTTCTGCTTGCAACCACTCCTTAGAACAGTCATAGGCGAACAATGATATGACATCACCCGCGGGCCAACGACGTCCAATATGAGATACACATTTTTAATAACAAAATAAATAAATGTAAAAGAAAACACACACACACACAAAACAAAACAGAGTAGAAATGGAAAACGAATCAAACTCGTCCTCCAAATTAGAAATTGATTTAATCTAAATTAAATATCTATTGTTGTTTTGTTTACAGTGTGTTGCTTTCTTGTGTTAATATAGGTTAGTGCTGGATTAGTCTAAACTAGTTTTGAAAGGCATAGATGAAAAGTATTATCTTGATACATCTGTAAAGTCAAGTCTGGGGGAGATAAAAGGTGAGAATCACGATGTTTTGACTGTATGATTATTGTTTAGTAAATATTTTTTGTATAATAGATATAATAGCGATTAGGGTTCTGCGTTAGATCGAAATTAAAGAATCAATACAACAGTATTCCAGCTTAAAATACAATCATGAAAAAATCGGATCTGACCGAAACCAAAAAATAATCTAGTCTACGGATCAAGCCTAAGGGGATGTAACTCTATGCACAGGATTTGCAGGGTACAGCTAGTATATAAAACATAAAATATACATATTTAGTTCTTTAGAGACGATAAAGTGTAGACATCTTTGAAGCTGATAATAATCATATAGTTGTCATTTATTGAATGACTTGATGGATTTTATTTATTTTTTTCAATCTAAACAAGAAACATTTGATTATGAGACTTACGAATTCATCGTGATTCAAAGTGATTAAAGACCATTGAGATAAACAAAACCTTTCAGAATAGCACCTGGACACAATCATATGACATCACACCATACGGTACTACTCTACTACAGTGCACTACATCTATTTTTAGGTAAAAAAAAACAGAGTCATGACAAGAGAAGGCTTAATGAGAGAATTTTAGTCAGCGCGACACACGGTTACAAGAGATAACTAAACGTTAAAATGTGTGGAGAAATGTTATAGTCGTAGTTTGATGACGCAATCCGGTAGGCTCCGCCCACCACAGTATCTATGGCGTCATTCCGCCATCTCGCGCTGTAGTTTATTCTGAGTTCTAGTGTATACGTCATTTTGGTAGAAATGAAAAAAAAAACAAAAATCCATACAATTTTTTTTTCTATTAAAATGGCCGATATCATAACCAATATTTACATAACTTGTACTGCAGCAGCATGAGCACCAATATGGAGTAAAATATTTCATTTATCCCTGGAACCCAAGCTGAATGTACGAATAAACGAGTATAAACTAAATAGTGAACTAGGATGGCCGATAGAGAGACAAGTGTCAGGTGTAACAGAAATATTTAGTGGTACAATGAACATTTTAATTTGTGTGATATCTTGTAATGTGTAACCATTATATTTAATCGCTTTCTCTGTTTTAAATAACACACTATTTACAGTCAGAATTAGATTGTCTGCTAATTTTCCTACTTTTTTTTTTAACGCCGCCATTGCCAGCATGGTAGGGTGTAGTGTGCCTACCACACCAGCACTGTTGGCGGCGCTGATGCACGTCTGCCATGCTTACAGAGCGGCGGGGTGAGTGTACCCGCTATCATCTGCAGGGACGGCAGAAAGATGGGTTTTAATCCTTGCCCAAACTTGCCAGACCAGCAGGGTGTGTGTACTGCCGATCGGCCAGAATGGCAAGGAACGGGGTTTTTCCTGCCACTCGGACAGAGGGGAGGGTGTAGTGTGCCTGTACCCTCAGCCCGAAATGGCAGGCTGCGCAGGTGTGCTTGAGTGGGACGGAGAGGAAGGGTGTTGTGTGCCGACCACATCCGTCACCTCCGCCAGCTGTGAATACTGCGGTCTCGGATAGTCCTCATTAACCACAGTACCACCACCCTCGCAAGTAATGGGCTTTTTTTTCCTGACTAGAGAACCCCTATGATCCATCCCCCGTGGATCATGGTATGTCTCTCAGACCAGGAAGGAGAGATCACAAAACATGTATGGCCAACAGTGCTGGTGTGGTAGGCACACTACACCCTACCATGCTGGCAATGGCGGCGTTAAAAAAATATAATAAAAAAAAAAAGTATGATGCTTCATACTTAAGTCTTCTAGTTCTATCGGGCATTCAGTTAAGCCAATGAAAATATTCTAGGTTGTTGAAGCTATAAGTTCAAAAATAGATTATTTGATATTTTTCATGACTATCAATTTAATGTAAAGGAATCCATTCAAGAAGTTAATGTTATATATATTTTCAAAAGGGAAAAAAAATGTGACCCGAAATTAGGTTAAGTGACCAGTGTCGGACCAAACCTATTAGTCAACCTGAACTTAGTGATATTTTACTTAGAGTAATTAATTTTTGTACTTATAAGTAACTGAATAAAGATAAAAAGATTTAAGAACATTTAGAATTTCATTTTTCTACAGGTATTAATGAAACGAATAATGGAGCAGAAAGAGTTGGCGGGAGATTTACCCCACACTGATGCACACACGCTCATACTCATACCTATGTTTGAAGTGAGATGAAGTTTGACAAAGAATTATTTCATAATATATCGTCATTGTAATGATGCCAATACACCAGTTTGTTGTTTCCTTCTACAGAGTGGTGTATATATGTTACTGTCTAATTCTGAGGGCATCATCATTTTTTATTGTCTAATTCTGAGGGCATCATCATATTTTATTGTCTAATTCTGAGGGCATCATCATATTTTATTGTCTAATTCTGAGGGCATCGTTATATTTTACTGTCTAATTCTGAGGTCATCATCCTATTTTAATAACGTCCTTTTTTAATGTATTGCGGATGGCTGGAAAAGTGGTTTTAGTATCGTTTAAAAGACGATGTGTAATGGGTCGATACAACGGAATCGAAGTCGAGAATTAAAAACTATAGGAATCGAATTTTAGAATTTTTCATTTCGATTCTTTGATATTTGAATCTTTAGTTTCTATCTAACACATTTCGAAAACTGTCTCCATTGTCTGTTAGTTATACTTAATTTACTCGGAAATCGAAATCGGAAATTTAAATTAATATCGGGATTTTATGTTGTAATGAATGAAACATTTGGGTATCGTTCCTTCACTAGCCTTAATAGTATTTGTGTTACATGCAGGCACGCCGAGGAGGGGGGCAGGGGGGTCATTGCCAGGGGGCCAGCATCTGTAAGGGGCCCGGCCGCCCCACCATGTCAATTTTTTCACGACTCATTGTTTATATAGGGGCCCGCAATGATGTCCTGCCCTAGGGCCCTTGTTGGTTCTCGGCGCCTCTGGTTACATGGCATAGCTGTGTGTTGAGACTGCTTAAAAAATCATTCAAATAAACTGGAAATATTAATGTTGTATTACGATCGATTCTTAACTGAATGCAAGATAAGAACAATATAGATTGGGAATCTAAATGGTGGTCTATTTTGTGGTATCGTTGTAAAAGTAATATTTATCGCATTATTGATATTTCATAGATAGAGCGAGTTAAATAAAAGTCTCTTATAAAAATAGATTTTTAGTTGTATTTTTCTGTTGAATGGAAGAAAAAGAAGAAAAAAATTTAAGTAGGCTATTTTTGTAGAAATTGAATAACATATACTTCTATGTTAATTTTATCTCGAAATCAAAGTGTAGGAACTATTTTTATATTAAGAGCAAGTAGGACATAAAAATAATTTTCACTAAAATTGTACCCGGCGATGATCGGGAAGGCAAGTTGCATTGTAGAATATATATGTAAATTAACGAAAGTGTTATGTAAAAAACGGAAATACAACAAATACAGAAAGTAAATATAACCTAACCGATGGTGGGAGCTCTTTTCTAATGTATATGCGTTTGTTGTACGCTCGCGCACGGTATAAAGGAAACATTGAACAGTCCAATAAGACAGTCTGCCGGTGAAACTGAGCGGGTACGAGATTCAGGTGCTGTACATAGATCGTCTGGTCGCTGGTGAGGCATACACACAGGTGACTCAATGAAACAATGTACACGTAGCTCAGTGCTTCCCAACTGGTGTGTTGCAAAATGGCGCTTGGTGTGCCGCTGCGAAAGTTAATATTTCAAGACCAATCACAGGTTTATGTTTTTTTCTTCATCTGACGCTTGTATAGCTTTTAGGAGAATGACATCAATGAAATAAAACCAAATGTAAATCGAGACAGAGCCGTCAGGGGCCATAATGCTGCGTAGAATCTAAATGGATTAACCGGCCCCATTGGTGTAAGAAAGATAGTGGCTGTTTGTGTGGCTGCGACATGGCGCCGAGACAAATGGGGTGCCGAAATAATAATCTTGAAAGTCCAGCCTGTAGTTGATACATGGACGGCCAGTGGGGGAGTGACGGCCAGATTGAAGCTGTTTATATCCAACGCGTTCATTAACAATATCAACTTTTACATTAAATGTATGTTAGCTCATATAGACACTCCATCAGCCCTGGTCTTGACCAATGACTTCAGTCAAATTAAAGAACCCACTGTTCCCGCGTTTCAAAAAGTTTGACATCCCCGTCCCCCCACCCCCCCCCCCCCCCATGGTCTAGACATTTTAGTTGTTATGATTTTACATCTTCGATCTGTCTTCATATTGTTGCAACTCTTAATTCTGTTTATAAAATCAAAATAACACACAGGCGTGGATTCCAAGAGTATTTACTTTCTTTTTAACACATAGACAACGACAATAACATCACGGCTATCTTCTTGCCGGCTTCTACGTCACTGTCTCTACTGCGTCATCGCGTTCACTCTGTAGACTGTACGGTGCGCACCGAGAGGGTCGTAACACTGCCCCCCTCTTAAATCTGTCCGTCCCGGACAGGTCAGTTCTCACAACAGTATCTGTACAGTCTGTCCACATGAACCACTTTCATCTTTGCACGAGCACTTCTCTGAATTCTGTATACGACGTCGTTAAGTCTCTTTATGACCCGGTAGGGTCCTTCCCAGTCCCCCCTGCAGTTTTGGGGATCTTCCTTTACGTCTCTGTGGATTGTAAAGCCAGACTAGGTCTCCCTCTTGAAAACCAGACGAGTTTGCCCGTCTGTCGTATCTGGTTTTCATAGTGTCACAAGCGATTCTGATATTTTTTCGAACCATATAATGTAGTTCCTCGAGTCGAGATCTCAGTCCATTGGCATAATCTGTTTCCATGGTGGGATCGTCTCTGGGAAGCCTGAACAGAAGGTCACAAGGTAAGCGGAGTTCCCGGCCAAACACTATCGTTGATGGCGAGTGACCCGTCTTTTTGTGGGTTGCTCCTCGGTAGGTTTTTATCGCAGGTGCAGGCGTTTAGCCGTCTGATCTCCCTGCATATTTTGGCGTCCGGGATGCTGGCGTAGAATTTGGATCGATCGGGGTGCTTGTTCCTCTGGACCAGCTCTTGGGACTGGCCACCAGAGCAGGCGCAGCAAATGCGGTCGCTGGCCTCATTAGGTGCTGGGCCTTCATTAGTCGCTGGGCCTTCATTAGTCGCTGGGCCTTCATTAGGTGCGGGGACTTCATTAGTCGCCGGGCCTTCATTAGTTGCCGGGTCTTCATTAGGTGTGTGGCCTTCATTAGGGTATCCGCAGCAATCGTTGTACTCCCTCCGGTTGTTATTGTTGCATGGCATGTTTCCCTGCCAAAGGCTGGCTAAAATGTTTTCACTAGCATCCATTTCTGCTGTGTAGAAATTTGTTTGGTTGTCTGGATATTCAAGGTAACCAGGGGGCTGCCGTTGCAACAAGCTTTCAGACATTCTGCAGACTGATCATTCTCACAGGGACTCAGATCGCTGGGCGGCTCTTCTTGGATTGGTTCCTTCTCGTGCGCAACGTTTTGGATGACCACATCCTCAGGTGCTACTTCATGGATGACCACATTCTCAGGTACCACTTCCTGAATGACCACATCCTCAGGTACCACTTTCTGGATGACCACATCCTCAGGTACCACTTCCTGGATGACCACATCCTCAGGTACCACTTCCTGGATGACCACATCCTCAGGTACCACTTCCTGGATGATCACATCCTCAGGTACCACTTCTTAGATGACCACATCCTCAGGTACCACTTCCTGGATGACCACATCCTCAGGTACCACTTCTTGGATTCTAGTGTTAAGATCTTCCTTCAGATCTCCTATTCCGTCTCTTATTGCTTGAAGTAATTCTTTCCTTTCATTCTTAAGGAATTCTTTCATTTCATTCTGGCCTTCTTTCATTTCTTTTCTAATTTTTTCAATTTCAGACTCAAAACGGTGGCTCTCAGGATCATTTCCTTCCTTTATCAGGGCATCCTTTAGTCTAGAGGCCAATTGCTCCTTGTTGCCGTCAGTAGAAAGGCCCCTATTATCTAATTCTTCTATCAACTCTACAACTAGAAGTTTACTTAGCTTCTTACCGGCCATTTTCAAAAAATAAATTCCGACTTCTGACACCAATGTTACAACTCTTAATTCTGTTTTTAAAATCAAAATAACACACAGGCGTGGATTCCAAGAGTATTTACTATCTTTTTAACACATAGACAACGACAATAACATCACGGCCATCTTCTTGCCGGCTTCTACGTCACTGTCTCTACTGCGTCATCGTGTTCACTCTGTAGACTGTACGGTGCGCACCGAGAGGGTCGTAACAATATATTCAAACGTTGCTCTAGCAACATTAATACAACATTTTGCGTTAGTCTTATTTTGTACATCGGAGAAGACAGAAAAAGACCTGGTTGATTAAATTAGTAAATTAGTAAATAATGACCTGATGCTGTTAAACTGCTGGACAATGGTGTACATGAAATACATGTCAGCTACTATTGACTACTAACCATAGTGCTAGATATGTGCCGTGAGCCGAATACACATTTAACTTCCATTTTTGTTTACTGTAAACAATTTTAACTTATTTTGGAGCATGTCCATTACGACGAAAAAAAAAAGTGTTGTCATTTGTTCATATAACATTGAAAGGTGACATCAATAATAATAGAGATGGATATCACGAGCAGTAGCAGTGAATGCACTGTGAATTGAAGTAACATGTGCCTATAGTCTTCTTCAAAATATTTAAAAGTATGCTGAAGTAATTTTGATACTAGATCAGTAGCACATAGTGTAGTATAATAATTATTTTCTCTTAAATAAAAAAAATAAATTTTGCAGAGCACTGAAGCCTTTAGGATTTACTGTTAAATTCACTTTCCAGGTGAGTTAGCTATAAAAAAAATTAATTGTTCTAATAAAAGCGGTTGCTGCCCTTGAACCAATTTGTCATACACATACCAGTACAGTATTGTAAAATATTTTTTTTACTTGCACAATACTCGGCATTGCTCTTGAAATGTAGGTGTCATGTGACTTCCTCTTCTTATAATTTAAACCGTTTTTTTTACTTGCAATTAATTTGGTTGTCTTACCCTACGTGATATAACTTAAAGTTAAATTAAGATCTAATAGTAAACATAAATAAATGACGTGATGCATAAAAAGATCACGAAATAAATCGATTGCGGTTGAATGCACAGTCACTAAAAAATCCTGTTTTACCATTTCATTAAACTCTGTTCCACAAAGTCTGTGAAAAGTAAAATAAGCATCATCCTATAAATTCAAACACAAATTTATGTCAGGTAAACAATATTGTTTCACTCCGCAAGTTAAGGATATAGCATGAGCCGCAAGAATACAAAGATAATATTAAGCTCTAATTACTAATATTTCTACGTTGTGAAACTTTCTTAGTTTTAGTGTTTTGCATAATTATTAAGCACATATACATACTGTATTACCATTTCATTCAACTCTGTTCTACAAAGCCAGTGAAAAGGAAAAAAAAACCTTTCATGTTATAAATCCAAACACAAATTAATGTAAGGAAAAGCATCTTCACTACACCATGAGATTGAAAATAAATGCATACAATGTTTTCAAGACAATCATTTCACCAAAATGCGAAAACATGCCGTTAACACTCAATTGGACAAAGCATTAGATACTTGTTACCATGTTGCTAAATTTATCGCACGACAAATAAAAAAATATATAATCGAAACACTGCTTAAAATGGGTTTCTGTAATAATTCAAAAAATACTTTGAAGAATCTCCATAAAGAAAGTTACCAATATCTTCGGATTATGAAATTTTGACTAAATGAACTTTCGAACAATATGAACAAATGAACCGAAATAGTAAAATCAGTAAAATACGCTGTTCTAAATATGCTGAAGTCTATTTAATTGCATGGAGAAATAAAATATCGGTTTAAGAAAGAAATCCTGATCCTTTTATACTTTTTAAAGTTTGTTTCTCGAAGCCATGACTCACCGCCAGGACTACTTGAACTATACCACCGACACCTGAATGTTGTTTTTACGAGATGTGTAACACATTGAGGACCAGGTATCGCCATACTTGCGTGCGTGACTGACCTGACATACACATCACATTTCAGAATGTCAAGTTGATATGATATTTCTATGCGGCGTGATGAGCTAAACGGCTTTAAAAAAGAAAAGAAAACATATACAAAATGTTTAAGTCTATGATAACTTGAAACATTCACCCCTAACCTATATAATGCAGAAATGTCACTTTATATAACATGAAACATTTTGAAATGAAGGCCTGCATATACATTTTATTTTTAAATTAAATAATAAGTGTTCAAAATTGTCAATAATATATTGTTTGAGAAAAAAATCGATGCAATCTCCCGATCAGGCAACCAAGAATCAATGTAAACTCGCTATCAGACCAGTGACGAATCACTAAAAATTAGAGCTGCTGTTCGATTAAAAAATTGGTCGAAATTAACGCAAGATTAAAAATTGTATCGCAAATTAACGCACATTTTAATCGACACAAAAATAATACATTTGTGTGTATTCAAACTAGTTTATCATTTTATTCTATCATAACATTGGCATAATAAATAATTTAGGAAAGAGTTATAACTAATTGTAACAGATCTATTAAGTATTATCATATATGTCTATTGAATTAATTATTGAGACCAGATTATTGACATGTATCAATCAAGTCAAGCAATGTGAGTTTTTTTTTAATCAACAACAATGTCAAACATGTCATTTTCCGGGAATGTAGGTTCCAACCTCATAACACGTGTCAACCCTTCTCCCCTACATACATGTCATACATTGCTACACTTTGCCCTAACGTAAGTCTTGCTTACACTACCCTTTACTACCGTACCCTCCACTTCCCATCCAAAAAAAAAACCAACAACATTTCTGTATTCTATGTGCCTTTTCCTTCATAAAATAACAGTATAGTCACAAAATAGCTGCCAACTCATTATTAGCACATTTTTTTGTTGTTTTTTTTAACTTTAACTCGCTCCCCACCCTGTAACTTTTTTGACACACTTCCCATCCTCTCTCCCCACCCGGTAACTTTTTTGACACACTTCCCATCCTCTCTCCCCACCCGGTAACTTTTTTGACACACTTCGCATCCTCTCTCCCCACCCGGTAACTTTTTTGACACACTTCGCATCCTCTCTCCCCACCCGGTAACTTGTTTGACACACTTCGCATCCTCTCCCCCCACCCGGTAACTTTTTTGACACACTTCGCATCCTCTCCCCCCACCCGGTAACTTTTTTGACACACTTTCCATCCTCTCTCCCCACAAAGATGACGTTGCTTATGGCTACCACCCGTCTACTGACATTAAGTTCCATCATGGTACACGTCAACCAAACCAGTGGCGCGCGTCTCACTAATTGTCTAATTCAGGGTCATACATTAGAATTAAGAAAGGACAATCCTATTGTTTCAAGGTCATATAGCTGCTATGATTTTATGTAAACTTTACAGTTTTTGCTTTCGGATTTTTTTTTTCTTGCTATTTAAAAAAAAATCTTTTCTGATCTATTTCTGTTTTTAGAATTGGTTTTTTTTTCTGATCTTTTTTTCTTGGTTGTTTCCCGCAACTCAGAAATAACAGCATTTGGGTAGAAATAAACGCATTTAGGTGTTTGCGTTAAAAAATTTTATCACACAATTTTGTAAATCACTATTTGCACGTTAATCACAGTTAATCAGCAGCTCTACTAAAATCGATATCATCACAATAATACATCATAGTAAGACTTCACTGGAATTAGGGGAGGTACGGAGAGTGTGCCACTACTGATGGCGACAATTCTAGAGTCTGCCCCAGCGCCACAGGTGGTACTGATTCAATGACCTAGTTGAAATTATAATTGAAAAAAATATGCCTATTAAAACATTATAAATCAGTGTCTCTCAAACTGGTGGTAGCAACATTTAAGTACCAACTTTATAAACACTCTTATGATACTATAAAAAAAGAAACAGAAAATAATGATGTTAAAATAATATTTATTTTCTACATAATTTGTTCAAAATTAGGAAACATCTTTTTTGATGAGCTAATGTTCATTTTAAAGGGAAGTAATAAAATAAAAAAATATTCAAAGATATACCGACAATTAATTTTTTTCTTTTGTGCACTACTATTGATAAAAGAACATAAATAATAAGTTTTTTATATTTTATTTTATCATAAAAAATTAACGTCTTTACTTATACTGCAAAAAAGATATATATATATATATTATAATTTAAAATTCAAATAATGCAAAAACAATTAAACTAAGGTAATTTTATTATATAAGTTTATTTATAAATTGAAGATTGCTGGCAATTGTTATACGGGTAATCTTTCAGTTATAAGGTGAGACTAATCTGTTTCATACGAAATGTTGCATAATAAAAATGTCTATATTTCATTAGTCCATGAACTTATATTGTCTGTCATACTTAACTCCAGTCACAATTGCCTGGCCTTCACACTTGGCTATCTTGTCACATTTGACTATCCTGTCACATCTGACCATGCCCGTAGCGTGCGGGGGGGGGGGGCAGGAGGGCCGGGCCCCCCTGCTTATTTGTTCAACTTAGTAAAATGTATTGCCTGGCCCCTGCTGAAGAATGCCTGCCCCCCCCGACCCCCCCCCCCCGTAGAATTTTCACGCTACGGGGCTGCATCTGACTAGCCTGGCACAATTGACTAGCCTGTCATATTTGAATGTAACATACTTGACGATTCTATCAGTACGCTAAATCTTAACGAAACACTCTGTTACATCGAGAATAAAGATTTGATCTAAATTACGATTTATTTGTTGGTTTTCAAACAGCTCAAATAAAGCCCAAAGATTCAACCCCCAACGAGCTCAGGTACACAAATGCTTGGGGCAGAAACAGGAGAAGCCTGATGTCAAATAGATCTTGCAGCGGCAAATATCGTACGACTGTGATTGTCTTTATAGGCGTGTATTATGTAATATCGCTTTGTAGTTCTATGATTGGCCGTTGTCTATCGTAGCTGTGTGTTCGGGGCGGGCCATTTTCATTGGTACCATATATCCTAATCAGTTGCTAAGTGATGCAGTTTGGTTTGTACAACATATCCTAATCAGTTGCTAAGTGATGCAGTTTGGTTTGTACCACATATCCTAATCACTTGCTAAGTGATGCCGTTTGGTTTGTACCACATATCCTAATCAGTTGCTAAGTGATGCAGTTTGGTTTGTACCACATATCCTAATCAGTTGCTAAGTGATGCAGTTTGGTTTGTACCACATATCCTAATCAGTTGCTAAGTGATACAGTTTGGTTTGTACCACATATTCTAATCAGTTGCTAAGTGATGCAGTTTGGTTTGTACCATATATCCTAGTCAGTTATGTGGATTGATTTAGTTCGCTCTATATAGCT
>JAGDYQ010000006.1:5764128-5870056 GCA_021962125.1 Bulinus truncatus
TTTGTCCGCTAGGGAGTTTTGTCCTACACTCCTGACACTAGAGGTACCCTGGCACTAGCTGTACCCTGACACTAGCTGTACCCTGCTAAACCTTTGCATGGAGATAGACCATAGTTTAATTTTGAGGTTATCATAAAAATTAATATGACAGACTTTCACGTCTCAAAAAAAATAAACTATTTAAAAATGTCGATTTTAAAAAAAAAATCATTTATCAAACCCTGACGCAGGCAAAACACCATTCAAAAGTTTAACAGGAAACAGTATTTCTTACTTTTGATCCAAGGCAGATTGACTTGTGACAGATAAAATATTTACAAAGATGATTTGTATTTACGGATCTACAATTGTTTCTAATTACCTTGACTTCGGATAAGTATAGAAATCAATAAAAGTGCCTTGTGAATTCAAACTCCAAAAAATAACTCTGTCGCACCAAATATTAAGTGTATATTTTGGAGGATTCTGTGAATAAAATGATAGTGAACTGTTAAGTTTCAAAAAGTGATACTATTAGCTAGGGCTGTACCGGATTTTAATTTTTAGATCCGGCAGGAATCGGAACCGGAATCGGATTTAATACCAAATTGAATAGTAACACTTCCGAACGAGGTAGTAATTTCTCGCCTAACATAAAAAAGATATAAGAATGAAAAATAGAATAAAAATTTAGTTTTAAAGTTCTAGATAGCAAAAAACAGTATTAACCATTTTGATCTTGAAGAATGTGACTAAAACCTCTTCCCCAATCTTGAGTTAAGAAAGATAACTCTGTCAAAATAACAGGTTCTTTGTTTTAAAACAATTTTTTTAATAAAGCTGTACCTAATTTAACTTGATTTCTATTACAATCAAACAAAGAAATGGGTAACATATATTAGAAAGTATAATACACATGTTTATTAATAAATGAATTCCAAAATATATAAATATATATATATATATATATATATATATATATAACTATATATATATATATATATATATATATATATACTGTGGCACCACCCGATAGTTCATTTTACTTTAGTTTTCCATAGTGACGTCACCAAACCTTGTTATTTCATTCATACTTTCCTTTAAATCATTATCTGACTATTTCCCACATAACTCAAATTAATTAAAATGCATTTCAAATCCAAATCAATATCACTTTAATGTTCAATTAAAAATGTATCTTCAAGTTATGTATCTAAATATGCGAGGAATTTTAACCAAATCGTGACAAAATCCACTAAATTAAAAAATGTGCAGAAAAATAAATTTTTTAACTATTTTTAAACTGTAAACACCCAAAAATAGATCGTTGTCTGCTCTTTAATGAAGTTAAACTTTTATAGCTAAATATAGTTTAAAGAAAGCACGGAATCAAAAGTAGCGGAAGGTATTACTATTAGACTAAATACGATTCAAATCTTCCTTTTTAATATATTTTTACTTATATACAGAACTAAAAGCGATCGACGTTAATGTAGTTTTAAAAAAGCAAAGGAAATTATTGTTTTAATTTAATTGTATAGCGCTAAATATTTCAAAATTATGTTGCGCTAAAAAAATTTCTTACAAATTTCAAACAACTAAGAAATCCGGCTTAAATCCGGCACATTTTAACCGGAACCGGAATCGGAACCGGATTTGTTAAAACTGCAGGAATCCGGCTTAACATGAACCGGAATCGGATTCCGGTACAGCCCTACTATTAGCTATATATCTAACACTTCGACTTTAATTATATATGTAAGTCAGTAGCGACAAAATTACACAGAGGGGAGGCAGCCAGATGGGAGGCAGCCAGAGGGAAAGCAGCCAGAGGGGAGTCAGCCAGAGTGAAAGCAGCCAGAGTGAAAGCAGCCAAATGGGAGGCAGCCAGAGGGGAGGCAGCCAGGGGGAGGCAGCCAGGGGGAGGCAGCCAGAGGGAAATTAGCCAGACGAAGGCAGCCAGAGGGCTGAGAAAGAATGTTCTAGTCTTCTAAATGAACTTCCAAAATGCAGGAGTGGGGTGGGGACTACATAAGTGATGAAACTAAACACATCCAATGAAATATTAACACAAAAAAAAGATCAAGTCCGATTTATTTATTCTGTGTCATGTTTCACAGCTCGAAATTCTCTGGCCCCTGATCTTATGAATGATGAGTTACCTCCCTTCCCTTTTCACAGTTATCAAAAAAAATTTAAGGTAAAATAAGAAACTTTTGAAAGCTTTGACAGGGCGATCTGTGAAATCATTTTATGGATGACATTTTTATATCTATTATCCTAAAAAAAACACTTCGGGACTTTTATTTTCATCATAACCGCGATAGAGCAAAGGGAACTTTCACCATGATTTGAAAAAATTAACATGGTTTGTCAATAGAATGCGGTGGTAGTCCGCGAGGGCAATAGCTTTGTATCGTGAGCAAGATCTAGATTTTACTAGCGTGAGCAAGATCTAGATTTTATTAGCGTGAGCAAGATCTAGATTTTACTAGCGTGAGCAAGATCTAGATTTTACTAGCGTGAGCAAGATCTAGATTTTACTAGCGTGAGCAAGATCTAGATTTTACTAGTGTCTGAGCTGTCTGAGTCCATCTATCGAGGGATCCTCATAGAAAAAGGAGCCTTGGTTTGTTATCCTCATCACCATTGTTAGGGTTCTCATCACCATGGTTACCCTAATCACCATGGTTACCCTCATTACCATGGTTACCCTAATCACCATGGTTACCCTAATCACCATGGTTACCCTCATCACCATGGTTACCCTAATCACCATGGTTACCCTAATCACCATGGTTACCCTAATCACCATGGTTACCCTCATCACCATGGTTACCCTAATCACCATGGTTACCCTAATCACCATGGTTACCCTAATCACCTTTCTTTAAGGCCGTAGTTGTCTTAAGAGAGGCTGCAGTGGATGTTGGGATTGAGGATCTGTATCATACATGTATTAATTATTTGTCTGCAGACATTGGACGCTGAGACAAAACATGTTCGTACAACAAAACACGGTGTGTGCGCGTTTCCCATAAATAAGTAGACATTGAGACACACAGTAAACAAATATTGGAGACCTACGTGTAGGTCCACTTCACATAAATATATGCCGCCAATGAAGTGCGTTCCCCTCCTCTGTAGTATGTACATTGTCCCGTTGCATTTGGTCATATTGATGAGTGAGTTCAAAGACAGATCAGTGAAGAATGTCGTATCAGTTGGATCATCTGGAGGACTGTGGAGGTATGATGAGTTATAATGAGGTAAAGTGAGATATGGTGAGGTATGGTTAGGTATGATGAGGTATTATGACGTATGGAGAAGTATGATGAGGTATGGTGTGGTATGTTTAGGTATTATATGGTATGGTGAGGTATGATGAGATATGATGAGGTATTATGAAGTGTGGTGTATAATGAGGTATGGTGGAGTAGGATGAGGTATTATGGGGTATGGTGAGATATGATGAGGGATTATGCGGTATGATGAGGTATTGTGAGGTATTGTGAGGTATGGTGAGGTAATATGAGGTATAATGAGGTATGATGATGTATGATGAGGTATGATGAGGTATTATGAGGTATGAAGAGGTATGGTGAGGTATGATCACATGTTTTCAAAAAATATAATATAAAAAATATACATATATTGATCTTTAAAATAAAGGTCACAAAAAATACAGTAAATTAAAACAAACAAAGAAACGAAATCAAAATGTATATCTGTTTACTTGACGCCTGCAGTGAAGTTGTATCGATTGATGATAATTTTTATGCTATCAGCACGGTACAGTGTCACAAGACTTTTTCTAACCACAGTAGAAGACATTTGCTCTCTTAAGTAGAGTACATCTTTCTGGAATATATATTGTGTCATAGACTCTTCAGTAGAAGCAACGATTTAGTTGTTACGTTAAGTCATCTCTAACTGTGTCAGACATACAATGTCACGTTGGATCATCATTAACCGAGTCAGACATACATTGTCGCGTTAAGTCATCATTAACTGTGTCAACATACAATGTCGCGTTGGGTCATTCAGTGTAACCTTTTGTCACACTGAATCGTGTATTACCATACTATCTTTTCTCATGACGCTGTGTCACTTTATGTGATCGTTAGTGCTAATGTGTCATCACGAATGTCACAATCTGTTTCACCGTGTCATATTGATTCATGTCGCGTCACGATGTGTCATGCTTAGTCAACTTGTGTCGATAAGTAGTAACTTAGTGCCATTTACAGTGTACTCCTAGGACTTTAAATATGTGACGCTGATTCATTAAGTATCACGTCATAGAGTCATGATGCGTCATGTATAATAAAAGCAAGCTATAAAACGCATGCCCTGAGCATTGGTGGGAAACAGGCCCGTAGCGTGCGTTTTGTCTGGCCCCCCTGCTTATTTGTTCTACTTAGTAAAATGTATTACCTGCACCCCCTGCTATCGCCTGGCCCCTGCTGTAGAATGCCTGGCCCCTACTATAGAATTTTCACGCTACGAGGCTGGTGGGAAATCCGCGTCTAGTCTATCTGCTGCCCGGAAGCAACGGTAGTTTTTCCACCCTCCCCTCTATACACAAAGGTATATTCCCTATGCAAGTAGGGCCAACTGCAAAAGTAACTTCAACAGTAGAAAATTAATATTGGTTGTTGGCTTTCCACTTCGTTCTGAAAGCCGTTGTTAACTAATTATAAATTGTCTTATCTGGTAATACGACACTGAAATAAACTATCGTTATGAGAACAAATTATTTAAAAAAAAATTATAATTTATAACTCCTAAAACATTTTTAATGAAATGTAATTAATGAGATATTAACTACTAGAAATATATTGTCCTACATTTCATAACGGTTAATTAGGGCATGACATTGATTAGAGTCTGTACAAAACAATGTCGCTTCCATTGCTGCCCTTCCATTACTGCGTTTCCATTACTAATCTTTGAATTCAAAAAGTTTTTCATTTATGTAGCTTTTGAAAATGTTTAATGAAGCTGTGTCTACAGAACACAATATATAATGTTATACCGTACTTAACACAAATAGATCCTGTGTCTACAGAAGACAATACGTAATTTTATACCGTACTTAGCACAAATAGATCCTGTGTTACAGAACACAATATATAATGTTATACCGTACTCAACACAAATAGATCCTGTGTCGTACAGAACCAAATGCATTTAGCTGTGCCATGAGTTTAGGACAAAACCCTCACGGACAAATAATCCCAGCGGACAAAACCCTCAAAATATTCAGATTGAATTTTAGTAGATATTATTTATACTTCTATATATACGATCTTGACCAAGGGCTAAGGGAAATGTTTGTATGAAATATCATGTCTGTCAACACAGTCTATCATTAGGCATGTTACTATCCTGTTTAACCTAAATAAAGGATGGGCTTTTGACCACTGTGGTTTTTATGCTGTTTGTTTTACCGTCTGCTATAAAATGTGTGTCTGGCGCGAGAACTAGAAGTTAGAACAAGGATACGGTCAGTATTGACCTTGGGCTAAAACCTTTAATTTTGTTGTTTTTTTTACCTTGTAAGATAAGCTGTCTGTTGATGTAACGTTAACAAGAGATTGACTTTTGACCACTGTGACTCAACGGGCTAATGCAGCTTATTGTGGTACTTTGAAAAAAAAATTCCCTTAACAATATGTATTTATATCATGGAAATCTAGATATAGCATCAGGAAGGACAACCAATATTTTTAAAAATACGTTTTAGGCTGACACACAATCAAGTGTTTAGCGTTAGTCTTCATGTTTAATAGCAGTTTTGTATATTTGGTACTTATGTTTTTATGAAATAAACACAAACGCAATTAAAGTTTGAAAACTTTTAATAACAAATTTTTTTAATTTAAAATCTTTATTTTGTCAATTTAATTATTTTTCGTTTTTTCATTGGTTTTTCATGAATGGTCTCATTCAATTGCTTAACATAATTTTTAGACGAACAATTAAAAAATTTAACATAAATAAGTTCTTTTAAATTATGATTGAAATAAAAAAATAATTTCTTCAATCAGCAATGACTCATCAATTGTTACTCTATCAACAATTTAAACAATTTTTTTTATTTGTTTGTCCTAGAAATAGTTTCAGACTACTTGCTGATCTTTTCAATGAATTGAATACTTTCCAATTTAGTAGGCAAGTAGAGAAGGTGTACTCAGATGGCTTCAATAGCCCTCCTCTGTTGACATTGTTAAAAAAACATTCAGCTTTTTCAATCTTAATTCGTCAATGTCTTTAAAATTTTTATCGACTAATATTTCTCTAAAGCTTTTATTTTAAAAATTATGTTATTATAGTATATATATGAAAATGTAGTAAATTGAAAGGGCTTTTTAACAATATATGTTTCAAAGTGATATTATTATGCAAGTATTTTATTATTTTTAAAAAGTTTAGATGAAAAAAATAAACAAAAATAAATAAACAATTCACAAACACAAAGAAGAAAAAAAATTCATTATGATTCATTTCAATAAAAGTTACTTTTTAATAAACTACATTCAATTCTCTGTGTGTAGGATATTTTTGAAGACATTATATTCAGAAAAAAATAAATAAATTAAACAATCCACAAACACAAAGAAGAAAAAAATCCTTGCGTCAGCCTAAACCGTACACAGCTAGAATGAAATTTTGTTTGGTTGTCTCTCCTGGTATCTAGATATCCATGATTTATATATATATATATATATATATATTTTGTTCATCAATATATCAATATATTACATTTTTTAATTAAAATGAGGGCCAAATAATAGATTTAATAATAAAAATAGGGGAGAGGTCCAGTACGGGTTTTGTCCGTTTGGGATTATGTCCACTGGGAGGTTTGTCCGGATACCAAGAAAGATGGGCACCATAAAAACCGTCGCATTAGTGGTTCATATGATCAAAGAGATTTCATCTCATCCTTACAGGGACTTCTCACATACTTACCCAGAGGAGTAATACCATTTGTTTATAATATGTTGTACTATACTTATCACGGAGGAGTAATACCATCTGTTTATAATATGTTGTACTATACTTACCACAGAGGAGTAATACCATCTGTTTATAATATGTTGTACTATACTTACCACAGAGGAGTAATACCATCTGTTTATAATATGTTGTACTATACTTACCACAGAGGAGTAATACCATCTGTTTATAATATGTTGTACTATACTTACCACAGAGGAGTAATACCATCAGTTTATAATATGTTGTACTATACTTACCACAGAGGAGTAATACCATCTTTTTATAATATGTTGTACTATACTTACCACAGAGGAGAAATACCATCTGTTTATAATATGTTGTACTATACTTACCAGAGAGGAGTAATACCATCTGTTTATAATATGTTGTACTATACTTACCACAGAGGAGTAATACCATCTGTTTATAATATGTTGTACTATACTTACCAAGGAGGAGTAATACCATCTTTTTATAATATGTTGTACTATACTTACCAGAGAGGAGTAATACCATCTGTTTATAATATGTTGTACTATACTTACCACAGAGGAGTAATACCATCAGTTTATAATAAGTTGTACTATACTTACCCCAGGGAATATTGTTGTATTCACCAGCCAAACATCAGCTGTGTAGTTGACAGGCTGAAATGTCTCAGTAATATCGACAAGTCCAAAAGCAATTTTCGTGTCACCAAACCTTCCTGTGGCCTCATATAACAACATTTTATATTCCTCTGAGACAAACATTAAAGTCAGAATTTTAATCATATTCTTTTAAGCTGTAAAAATAACTTTTTAAACCTATCTCTCATCCTTTAAATTTTGACGATTGTTAAAGTCTTATTTATTTATTCACAAGAAAACGTATTCAAAAAAGAAATCGCTATACTATAACACTTTAGATAAAGTTACTAATGGTGTTCCATTCTTGTAACATTAGTTATAATAATATGGAATAATATAATAAAAGGTATTAGAATTTCATTCGTCATTTTTTTAAATGTCGATGTAGCTGATATAGAGCAACCGACAGACAAACCCTAATAACTGACGGCCATCTGAATAGGCCTAACTTCAAATTTCTCTGTTAGGCACACACACACAGAGAGAGAGAGAGAGAGAGAGAGAGAGAGAGAGAGAGAGAGAGAGTGAGAGAGAGAGACGTTCTTATTGATAGATGACCCCTACTCCAACACACACACACACACAGACGTTCTTATTGATAGATGACCCTACTTCAACACACACACACACAGACGTTCTTATTGATAGATGACCCTACTCCAACACACACACTCACAGACGTTATTATTGATAGATGACCCTACTTCAACACACACACACAGAGACGTTCTTATTGATAGATGACCCTACTTCAACACACACACACAGACGTTCTTATTGATAGATGACCCTACTTCAACACACACACACTCACAGACGTTCTTATTGATAGATGACCCTACTTCAACACACACACACACTCACAGACGTTATTATTGATAGATGATCCTACTTCAACACACACACACACAGACGTTCTTATTGATAGATGACCCTACTTCAACACACACACACACAGACGTTCTTATTGATAGATGACCCTACTTCAACACACACACACACTCACAGACGTTATTATTGATAGATGACCCTACTTCAACACACACACAAACACAGACGTTCTTATTGATAGATGACTCTACTTCGATACACACACACACACACACAGACGTTCTTATTGATAGATGACCCTACTTCAACACACACACACACTCACAGACGTTATTATTGATAGATGATCCTACTTCAACACACACACACACAGACGTTCTTATTGATAGTTGACCCTACTTCAACACACACACACACACACAGACGTTCTTATTGATAGATGACCCTACTTCAACACACACACACACAGACGTTCTTATTGATAGATGACCCTACTCCAACACACACACACACAGACGTTCTTATTGATAGATGACGCTACTTCAACACACACACAGACGTTCTTATTGATAGATGACCCTACTCCAACACACACACACACAGACGTTCTTATTGATAGATGACCCTACTTCAACACACACACACAGACGTTCTTATTGATAGATGACCCTACTTCAACACACACACACTCACAGACGTTCTTATTGATAGATGACCCTACTTCAACACACACACACACTCACAGACGTTATTATTGATAGATGATCCTACTTCAACACACACACACACACAGACGTTCTTATTGATAGATGACCCTACTTCAACACACACACACACAGACGTTCTTATTGATAGATGACCCTACTTCAACACACACACACACTCACAGACGTTATTATTGATAGATGACCCTACTTCAACACACACACAAACACAGACGTTCTTATTGATAGATGACTCTACTTCAACACACACACACACACACACAGACGTTCTTATTGATAGATGACCCTACTTCAACACACACACACACTCACAGACGTTATTATTGATAGATGATCCTACTTCAACACACACACACACAGACGTTCTTATTGATAGTTGACCCTACTTCAACACACACACACACACACAGACGTTCTTATTGATAGATGACCCTACTTCAACACACACACACACAGACGTTCTTATTGATAGATGACCCTACTCCAACACACACACACACACACACACAGACGTTCTTATTGATAGATGACCCTACTCCAACACACACACACACACAGACGTTCTTATTGATAGATGACCCTACTTCAACACACACACACACTCACAGACGTTATTATTGATAGATGACCCTACTTCAACACACACACACACAGACGTTCTTATTGATAGATGACCCTACTCCAACACACACACACACAGAGACGTTCTTATTGATAGATGACCCTACTCCAACACACACACTCAGACGTTCTTATTGATAGTTGACCCTACTCCAACCCCTCTCCCCCCCCCACACACACAAAGAGTCATCGATGAGTCCCATCAAATTTAGTGTAATATCTAGGCGTTGTCTAATTTACCTTTCCTTTAAAACAGGATTTTCTAAGTTTTTATACGTGACTCAAAAAAAAGAAGGTGGTTACACCTAAATATTGTCAGAATTTATTTAATTTTAGTGCATTTTAAAATTATAAAGTCATAGAAATGAACGCGATAGGACATTATGCATTATCTCCTCTTGCCCGAACTTCAAAATAAATTTAAACAAAAATATCGACAAGCCCCATCTCTCTTTTAATTAAGTTAAATAAAATACCGTCAGATGAGTTGGGGAAAGGGGGGTATGGAGAGAAACAATTCAGCTCTATGTTTCAACTCTTGTGAGTTGTGAGGAAAAGATTTTTTTTTTTTTTCAGTTTCATTTCATGTTTGGGTGAATTATTGTTTGAATGGGTAGCGGGTGTGTTTTGAATCAGAAAAAAAATAAAGTAAATCTGAGTGTGTGAATAATGTGTGGGATGTGTATCTTGAAAAGGGATAGCGTATGCTCTACTGAAGTACCTATGGCTGATGGGTACCCCTGATAACACTAGCTTTAGCTTTGCCATTAGTTCAAATGTCCCAAAAGAATAAATTTAAAAGTTGTGACGTTAAACGTAAACAATTTAATGAAGAAATGAAATGTAAAAAAATTGCTGGGCTTAAAAATTTAAACTTGAGAGGACATTAAAATGTTAGGTTTGCCGACGGAAATTTGATAATAACAGTAAACAATATGTAGATAAATAAAAAGACAGCGAGAGAGAGAGGGGGGGTGGAGATGGAGAAAGGGAGAAAAAATAAGAGAGAGAGGAAGAAAGAGAGGAAGAAAGAGAGGAAGAGAGAGACTTAACAGCAGTAAAATAATTACCATTAAAGTTATATGAAGACGATTCACTATTCAGTGAAGTAACACAGAATGCTAGTATCAGAAATCGAATCATTTTATGTATCATGTATGCTGAAATGACAAATAACATGTGAGTAGTGACATATACACCATGAGTTTAAATCTTATGTGGTATATTGTCACCCGAAAAGTGTTTTTACTGTGTCACATTGTAACTTATGGGGCGTACATTTTCAAGTTATACCATTTCTCGTCACTTTGTGTCTCAGACAGTCATAAGTTGTCACTTTGTGTCTCAGACAGTCATGAGTTATCACAGTCATAATTTGTCACATTGTGTCTCGGAGCTTGTCACATTGTGTCTCGGAGAGTCATAAATCGTCACGTTTAGACTTTGACTCATCTAGTGGAACAGTATGACCTTCTAAGTGAAATTTTTTTTAGTTCAATTATATCCTACAAACTTGTGTCTCAGTGAGTCATACACCGTAACGTTCAGTTATCTCTTGTAACCGTGTATCGCGCTGACTCAAATTCTCTCATTAAGCCTTCTCTTGTCATGACTCTGTTTTTTTTACCTAAAAATAGATGTAGTGCACTGTAGTAAAGTAGTACCGTATGGTGTAATGTCATATGATTGTGTCCAGGTGCTATTATGAAAGGTTTTGTTTATCTCAATCACTTTGAATCACGATGAATTCGTAAGTCTCCGAATCAAATGTTTCTTTTTTTTAAATTGAAAAAAAAAATGAGTTCCATCAAGCCTTTTTATAAATAACAACTACATTTGATTCGCTAGGAATGATTATTATCAGCTTTAATTAAAGTTGTCTGCATTTTATCGCCTCAGAAGAACAAATATGTATATTTTATGTTTATATATACAAAAATATTTACTAAACAATAATCATACAGTCAAAAACATTGTGATTCTCACCTTCTATTTCATCCAGACTTTACAGCATTGTCAAGATTATAATTTACATCTATACCTTTCAAAACTAGTTTAGGCTAAGCCAGCACTAACCTATATTAACACAAAAAAGTAATACACTGCTGACTGTTAACTAAACAGCAATCGATATTTAATTTAGGTTAGATCAATTTCTAATTTAGAGAACGTGTTTGTTTGATTCTTTCACACTTCAACTCTTGTTTGTTTGATTCTGTTTACACTTCAACTCTTGTTTGTTTGATTCTTTTTACATTTCAACTCTTGTTTGATTCTGTTTACACTTCAGCTCTTGTTTGTTTGATTCTGTTTACACTTCAACTCCTGTTTGTTTGATTCTGTTTGCACTTCAGCTCTTGTTTGTTTGATTCTGTTTACACTTCAACTCTTGTTTGTTTGATTCTGTTTACACTTCAACTCTTGTTTGTTTGATTCTTTTTACACTTCAACTCTTGTTTGTTTGATTCTTTCTACACTTCAACTCTTGTTTGTTTGATTCTGTTTACACTTCAGCTCTTGTTTGTTTGACTCTGTTTACACTTCAACTCTTGTTTGTTTGATTCTGTTTGCACTTCAGCTCTTGTTTGTTTGATTCTGTTTACACTTCAACTCTTGTTTGTTTGATTCTGTTTATACTTCAACTCTTGTTTGTTTGATTCTTTTTACACTTCAACTCTTGTTTGTTTGATTCTTTCTACACTTCAACTCTTGTTTGTTTGATTCTGTTTACACTTCAGCTCTTGTTTGTTTGACTCTGTTTACACTTCAACTCTTGTTTATTTGATTCTGTTTACATTTCAGCTCTTGTTGTTGCTTGTTTTAGTATTTTGCTATTAAAATCGTGTATCTCATTAAGGACAGTTTACTGTACCACACAAATTAAATCTCAACCATAATACTAAAACTATTGTTACCGGTGAGGATAGCGATTCACACTAAGTTGAAGAAAGAAAATGACATTGACTCAGAAGTAATGAAATTACTTTAATCATGACTGTCAGGATTTTCAGGGCTTATGGTCTTTTTCTATTTTATCCGACCTTTCACAAGTTATCTAGATAAGCTAACATTATTCAGCATTTAATTCTGAGTCCTTACCAGTGAAAGGTTAATATCACTACCACGGGTGGGGTGTCGGCCAAAATATTTGCCATCAACCGCCGACACCGACACCGGGGGGGGGGGGTAGGGGCAAAAAGAGATAATTGTGTGTTTTTCCCCCTGTATATATATATATATATAGATAGATAGATAGATAGATAGATAGATAGATAGATAGATAGATAGATAGATAGATAGATAGATAGATAGATAGATAGATAGATAGATAGATAGATAGATAGATAGATAGATAGATAGATAGATAGATAGATAGATAGATAGATAGATAGATAGATAGATAGATAGATAGATAGATAGATAGATAGATAGATAGATAGATAGATAGATAGATAGATAGATAGATAGATAGATAGATAGATAGATAGATAGATAGATAGATAGATAGATAGATAGATAGATAGATAGATAGATAGATAGATAGATAGATAGATAGATAGATAGATAGATAGATAGATAGAAGCACGTCTAATGGTATATTTAATCTTCTTGGCTCTACAACCCAGTTGTACATGTAACATTGAAAGGTCACGAAAAATACTAGATATGGACATCAAGAGTAGCTGCAGTGAATACATTGAAGTAACAAAAGTGAATGGTTTACTTCAAGAAATGCATCAGTATGCGGGGTGTTATTTTTATAGTAAACCTGAAGCGGCCAATTCGCTACTTTTAATAAGTTCTAATTTATGTGTTGGCTTATGCTCAAATATTGGTCAAGATTATATCACCGATTGCCTAAGTCAGCAAGTCACTGCAAAGTACAGACATATCCAACAACACTAGAGCAACGATGCTTGGAAGTTTATAAGTGCCCACTCAGAGAATGCAGAATGCTCAAATAAAATCACGACAAGAGCTACAGACAATGATAAAAGATTGTTGTTCCAGACCTATTTCTTAGAAAAGAGAGAGACTTATGAAGACAGTAATACTTAACCAGGGCCGGCCTTAGCACTAGGCATACTGGGCATTTGCCCAGGGCCGCCAAATTCAAAGGGGCCGCCAATTTTGTAAAAAATATTGAAAAAATTTTAAAGATCACAAATTATTTACAATGTTTTAAAAATTTAAAAACACGATTTTCATTTTATTTTCGTTCAATAGCTGGCGCAAACTAACGGTCACAATAATTTCATTGTTATCAACCCTTTACCCCTCATAGCCGCCGATTGCCGGCTTTTGGATTGTTTCGCTGCTCAGGCCTTTCTTGTTTTTAATTAACTAATTTAAGCAACACAAAATTGTGGATTCATGTAAAGCGGAAAATGATGAAACCGTAGATAATAGTGATAATATTGCTTCTGACTATGTTGATGTTAGGAGTACAATGTGAGCATTTAATTGAAGGAACTTGTGTAAAAAGTGTAATTATGATTTTTTTTTACATAAAGGTAATGGCAATATATCTTTGTTTGATATCATTATATTCATTGTTCAATTTTCTTTTAGTGTATTAAATTTTCCCTAAAAAAAGCTTAACTTAGTTTATTTTATATGAATTTTTTATTACACACACCATCATTTTTTATGGAGATCTTACGGAGTTACCTTCATTTTCTCAAGGATTGGGAAGTGAACAATGGGAATAGCAGCGAGGGGTAAATGGTTAAACTTTTTGGAAGTCCACTTTTCACAAGCTAATGTTTTTTAATAAGCACAACACTGATAATTTCCTTTTCATCTTTTTAAAATTAAAAATTTCATCCATTAAGGGTACTAAATCGGATTCCGGAGCACAAAAACGAAAACGAAAAAAAGTCGAAATGGAACTACTGAAATCATAAGAGGGTAGCCAGCATTATTGAATCAAAGTATTATTCTGTCATGTTAGATTGTACACCAGATAGCCACCAAGAGCAAATGACATTAATCATTCGGTGTGTTGAAATAAACGAACAAACTGTGAATATTGTGGAGCGATGTATAGGTTTTATACCAACCGAAAATAGCACTGTAATCGGACTTGTTAATGTATTTTTACAAAAACTTGATGAACTGGGTTTGTCAATCGCAAACTGCCCTGGCCAAGAATACGATAATGGCGCAAACATGCGGGGTTGTAATAAAGGGGTTCAATCCAGAATTTTGCAAATAAACAAACGAGCATTCTTTGTGCCATGTGGTTGTCACAGTTTGAACTTGCTTCTTGGAGATATGGCTAAATCCTCTGTAGTTGCTAAATCTTTTTTTTTTTTTTTTTGATATTGTTCAGCAAATTTATGTTTTATTTTCTGCATCAGTTCAAAGATGGCAAATTCTAAAAAAAAACATGTGAAAAATCTTACTGTGAAACCATTGTCCAACACTAGATGGGAGTGTAAAGTGAGCAGTGTAAAAGCCATTCGCTATCATATTGGTGATATATACGCCGCATTGGTTGAGGTCTCAGGAACAGCTAATGATCCAAAATGGAGAACAGAAGCTAATTCTCTAGCAAAAGAATTAAAAAACTTCACGTTCCTTGTAACATTGTCAGTTTGGTATGAATTGTTAATTAAAATAAATTTGCTAAGTAAAACGATGCAGCGTGATATGGATTTAAATTTGGAGCTACTACAAAAGTTGCGTGAGTTTCTTATTTCGTTTAAAGAAAATGGCATAGGAAATTGCAGCAAAGTCATTAGCAGAAGAGCTGGAAATGAGTGATGACGAAATGGGTTTTCCAGCAATTGTTACTTCTTTGAGACGAAAAAGAGTTTTAAAAAAGTTTTTATATGAATCTGCTGAAGATGAATCAGTGCAAGATCCCAAAGAAAACTATCGGATAGGTTTCTTCAACGTGTTGATGGATCAAGCTATAATGTCTTTTAATGAACGATTTGAACATTTAACCCAATTTAACAATAATTTTGGATTCCTCTTTAAAATTTCAGACTTAAAAAAATCGTGACGACGCAATGCTAAAAAAACAATGCAAAAACTTACATGAAGTATTCTCTGATGTTAGCAATTCTGCCTCTGAGCATTTACCAATCACGGAAATCGATAGTGACATAGAGGAACTCAATTTATTGACTGAACTAAAAACGTGAACTTTTGCCATACATGAAGGTTCATCTCCACTTGACGTGTTAAAGTATATTAATGCACACCGATTAAATGAGGTCTTTCCAAATGTTATAAATGCTTTACGCATTTTGTTAACAATACCTGTTATTGTTGCATCAGCAGAACGCAGTTTTTTTCAAAATTAAAGTTAATTAAAACTTATTTGCGCTCCACAATGACGCAAGATAGGCTGGTAGACCTTGCCCTGATTTCCATTGAGAATGATATAGCATCATCGTTGGATTATGCAAGTTTAATTGACGAATTTGCAAGCATAAAGTGTAGAAAAATTGTCCTGTAAATAAACCTAACTATTAAATTTCATAATTCTGAACACAATATTATTTCGTCTATTAATTAATTATTATTAATAAAAAAAATGTATACTAGTGTCACTATCTAGTCCAACCTTGCTGTTCATGATTACTATATAAAATTAATATGTAGAGGGGCCGCCATTTTTACTTTTGCCTAGGGCCGCCAAATTTCTAAGGCCGGCTCTGTACTTAACAATTAATAGAGGAAGGAATCGTTATTTTACACCCGAATTAAACCTGACATATGTATTGAAAATTTTTGTATTGTAATAGGTGATTGGGGGCACCTTAACAGCTCCAGCTACGGACTGGGCTTTAATGTAGTGCCATTGTGACGTAGACTGGTAATGTTTCATTCTGGCTGAGAGAAATTTTGCTGTGCAGAGTGTGAACTTCTTTGAAGTTCTAAAATACTTGAATAGGTTTGTGTGTAATCTTTCTCCAACATGAATATTGATAGAGAGATGCAAACTAAAAATTTCTCATGATTTACAATGATTGAGTGAATAACAGAGTAAACATAGCCAGTGGCCTTCCTATCTGCTTTCAGTCACAATTCTGTTAATGTTTACAAGTTGTTGTAATGTAGATAATCTCCTTTGGAAAATAATACATTTGTTGATAAACAGATTTACCAAGCATTTTTTTAAAAAGAAAAGAAGAACTTAAGAAAACTTTAAATTAAAGATTGGCTAAGAACTATCTGACGTTGTTCTGGATTATTTGATTAAAGTTCTAGTATTTTTTGGGGCGAAGTTTTTGCGCCGGTACCGAACCGACTCCGGACAAAATACAAATGCCGACACCGACACCGGGCAAAGTACAAATGCCGACACCGACACCGGCAAAAACTACCGACACCACCGACACCGGCTCCCCAGCCCTGATCACTACTGACTCTTGTGAGACTTTAATATGTACTTTTCATTTGGATAATGGCTGCATAGTGAAGTTGATAGTGATCTCGACTCACATGCAAAGGGCATATGGCTCAATCCCTAGTAAAGCCCAAAATATTCGCCGTTGAACTAGAGAGGATATGTGCACTATCAAGCCCAATGAAAGGACGTAAAAAAGCACAACAGATAAATTGATGCGTCCATATGTTCCTTCAAAACGACCATATCGGTTATGGTTAAAAAAAATGGTTATCCCAATCTCGACATAACGAATGAATTGATTACTTTGTTTACACATTTCAATCTAGAGCAGGGGTGGGCAAAACTTTTTGAGTCGAGTGCAACATTGCTTTAGTAAATTTGACCAAAAGGCTGGATAAAGGGCAGACGGATAGAGTCTATATACATTAACTAATAGAGATTAGGTGTAAACATCTTAACGAATATTGGGCCGGACTAAACAGTCTAGATTCGGCCAGCGGACTTTTATTTGCCCATTGATGTTCTAAGGAGTGATTTCAAGTAGATTTTTTTTAAAACGTTTTTCTGGTCGTCAAGAAAACACTTCAACAAAATTGCTTAAGAAGAATCAATAATCTATATATATATATATATATATATATAAATATATATATATATATATATATATATATATCACAACTTCGAGAAGACGCAGGACTATTTATAGATTGTGGAATTCCCGAATACGTAACAGCAAGCAAGACACGTTCAACAATCACGTTCGACAACTCGCATTAAATCACCAGCCTGCAAGAATATTTATAGATTTGTGGAATTCCCGAATACGTCACAGCAAGCGCGATGTTTTTTTTTTTATTTCTTTTATAAAACCAGATTATTTTACTTTCTTATATGACGTTTTGTCCTTTTATTTAGTAAAATATATTAAGCAATATGAGCACGATGGTGGTTGTATAATACTATTTCATGTCTAGACAGCTCCAGTAATTTTTAAAACAGTATTGTTTTGTCGTAATCATGTTTTATGTGCTCTAAATACGAAACTATTTCATTTATCCCCCGTCGTGGAAATGAGAGAATGCTGTACATAAAATAACATTATAATGTCAACTGATTATTGTAAAAAAAAAACAAAAAAAACACATTTAAGTATGTGTGAAGAATAAAGTAATAATGAACTATTTACAATTTGAGACATAAAATGGTGTATTAATATATATATATATATATATATATATATATATATATATATGTATATATATATATATATATATATATATATATACTAGTTGCAAGTACCCGGCTTTGCCCGGGTTTAAAATAAGGCTTTCTGTTTACCTTCTGTTTTCTCCCTACCCCCTCTCTCCCATCTCTCTCCCATCTCCCTCTCTCCCCTCTCCCCCTCCTTCTCTCCCAACGTCCACCCTCCCCTATCTCCTTCCCTCCCCCTCTCTCCCTCCCAACCCCCTCTCTCCCTCCTTTCTCCCTCCCTCCCCCTTTCCACCTCTCTCTCTCTCCCTCCCCCCTCTCCCCCTTCCTCCCTCCCTCATTCCCTCTCTCTCCCTCCCTGCCCCCTCACTCTTTATCTCTCTCCCTCCCTCTCTCCCATCCTCTCTCTCTCCCTCCCTCTCTCTCTCCCTACCCCCACTCTCCCTCCCTTCCTTTCTCTCTCTCCAACTCCCCTACTCCCTCTCCCATCTCCCTCTCCCCCTGCTCCCTCTCCCTCTCTCCCCCTTTTCTCCCTCCCTCCCCTTTCCACCTCTCTCTCTCCCTCCCCCTCTCCCCCCCTTCCTCCCTCTCTCATTCCCTCTCTCTCCCTCCCTGCCCCCCCTCACTCTTTATCTCTCTCCCTCCCTCCCTCCCTCTCTCTCTCCCTCCCTACCCTCTCTCTCCCTCCCTTCCTTTCTCTCTCCATCTCCATCTCCCCCTACTCCCTCTCCCATCTCCCCTCTCCCCCATCTCCCTCTCTCTCCCCCTTTTCTCCCTCCCTCCCCCTTTCCACCTCTCTCTCTCCCTCCCCCTCTCCCCCCTTCCTCCCTCCCTCATTCCCTCTCTCTCCCTCCCTGCCCCCTCACTCTTTATCTCTCTCCCTCCCCTCCCTCCCTCCCCCTCTCTCCCTCCCTACCCTCTCTCTCCCTCCCTTCCTTTCTCTCTCCATCTCCATCTCCCCCTACTCCCTCTCCCATCTCCCTCTCCCCCATCTCCCTCTCTCCCCCTCCTTTTCTCCCCCTGTCTATCCCCCTCCTTCCCTCCCTCCTACCCTCCTTTCCTCTCTCTCTCTCCTCCTGCCCCCTCTCTTTCTCTCTCTTTATCTCTCTCCCTCCCTCTCCCTCTCTCTCTGTCTCTCTCTCTCTCTCTCTCTCTCTCTCTCTCTCTCTATATATATATATATATATATATATATATATATATATATATAAACTTATTATTATGGCTTAACACTTCTTCTAAAATCCTTCTTCATTCCTTTATCTTCCTCAAACTGTACAAATCAGGGAGCATGAAAAAACAACAACAATTCTTTGCATCACAAAGGCACAATACAGCACCAGCGCGCAAGTTCTATTCGAATCGGGAAATGACGTCACAGAGGAATTTTATTTATGGCGCCGTCGAGATTACTTTAATATAGTAAAATACTAAAATAAAAAAAAATAATTACAATTAAACTACCCATCGAGATGAAACGAAACTTGTCCTATAACCTTCCCCATGTATGTGTAACAAATTTCACATTATTTGGTTATCTGGATCTTGAGTTATAAGGGAACAGACAGACAGACAGACAGACAGACAGACAGACAGACAGACAGCAAATGCCTCTTATAGGTATAGATATATATATATATATTTATATATATACATATATATATATATATATATATATATATATATCAAAAACAAATGGTAACGGTTTCAGAATATGTACGCATTACACAACATCTATCTGTACTGAATAGTGTAGGTACTGTAGGATGAAGGTTATACTAAGAGAAACGTAAGATGGGTTGAGCAAGTGCTGGGGGAAGGGGTGGATTGAGGCAGACACAAAGTGAATTGTTGCAAACCAAAAATAAAAGGCAATGCAAATTACACCCCCTCCCCAAAATATATTTGTTAGTAACTGAACGAAAATAAATAAACAAAAAAATTTAAAAAAAAAACAAGTTGCTTGAAGGTACCAGATAGTGACCATAAAGCCTGCAACGATAGGTCAAAGTTCAACTTTGCATTCAATGTATTTTCTCTAAACATGTCAGCCTGTTATTTTGTTTGATTGCTTATTTAAAAATAAGATTACAGTAATTATATTGATTGATAAGGCGGCGTATTTTGCTAGTTTTAATTAATTTGTTTATTATTAATATCGTTTAGAGATATTTATACTTAATAATTATGCAAAATACTAAAAACTAAGAAAATTTCACAGCGTAAAAATATTAGTAGCTAGAACTTCACTCAGATAATGTTGTGCAATCAATGTCGTCCCAAAAAGAATTTCTCATTATTTGGGAGATCTAAATTCTAATGTTTACCTGCATCACTGGTAGAAATATGAACAACCGCGCCTACGTTTGTATAGTAGGTCTAATCAGTTGAAGTGGCTGGTGTGTTGGAGTACTTAGAAACCCCCTCTTTATGGCAGAAGGTTAACCCTGCAACCTTGTTAACCTGTGAGCAGTTTTTGCTCATTGGTCCAGGGGACCTCATTGTAAGTGAAGTCTTGAATCCTGAGTCCACTTTGTTCAGGGGTGATAAAATGTTAAAGGCAATGTGTTGGTTGCCACGTTTGTAGAAGATGTCTGATATTGTCATAAATATTTTTCGAGAAATAAAACAAACAATATAGGCATTATTAGGCATATAGTTTTATCTTTCAATCAAATGTGTGCCTATATTAGTAACAGGTAACATATTAGTAACAGGTAGCATATTAGTAACAGGTAACATATTGGCAACATGTAACATATTAGTAACAGGTAACTACTATAGCAAAGTGAGTTCTTATCTTAGTCTAAGTGTAAAATGAGACTGATAGATTAATTGCAATGATTGATTTTTTTTACGCCATCATGTTAGGATGTCAGTAAGGATGTCAATAGCGATGTCAGTAGTGATATAATCAAACAAAGCATTCAACCGTGTCTCAAAGTAAAATATTTTATACATTTTATTTATTTCAAATCATTCCCAGAGGAATCCTATGACATTATATAATACTAGGTCAAAGACCCGGAACCCGGACCGGCGAGTGATCCCTTATAATTGAGTTGTATCCCTTTGACCATCTTTACAAATTCCCCAGTCTATTTTAGCCGCGGAAGTTATACACACGTACGTACGCCAGGCTAGCTGATTATGTATTAGATGTGCACTTCTTATCAATACCCTACTATTACTTACTTCAACTCTATTATATACATTACAACATTAAATGATAGTTTTTCAACAAGCCTTGAATAAGATCGAGCCACGTTGTTATATATATATATATATCGTGCCGACCTATGGCGTAATCAGTTTCCTGCCAAATTGTAGTTGTTGGTTATGGGGGGGGGGGGGGGCATCGGGGTAGATGAAGTGTAGAATTCATCTGTTTCTATAACCTCGGCATATGAAGGGGTACTGTGGTTAGCACATTTAAAGCTGGGTGGACTTGTGGGACGACTTTGAAACAAATTTCACCTGGTAAAATTACACATGGTTCTCACCGAGGATCGAACCTAGGACTCTAAGGTCGACAGTCGTGTATCTACACCACTCGGCCACCCGTCCCACATTGTATAAAATATGTTAGACTATATTTATTGTACGTGTAATTATACAGTGTGTCAGACTATATTTATTGTACGTGTAATTATACAATATGTAGACTATATTTATTGTACGTGTAATTATACAATATGTAGACTATATTTATTGTACGTGTAATTATACAGTGTGTCAGACTATATTTATTGTACGTGTAATTATACAGTGTGTTTTTCTGCCTACAGCCCCAAAATATGTTGTTTTCTAGGGCCCCCTAGTAATCTTTGCCGAGACCCCTCCCACCTCCCACTAAACCGTAAAAACAGCGCAAGCTAAAATCATACAGATCGCTCCTCACTCAAACTCAAAGTATAATTTTACAGTGTGTTAGACTATATTTATTGTACGTGTAATTATACAATATGTTAGACTATATCTATTGTACGTGTAATTATACAATATGTTAGACTATATTTATTGTACGTGTAATTATACAATATGTTAGACTATATCTATTGTACGTGTAATTTATACAATATGTAAGACTATATTTATTGTACGTGTATTGTATACAATAAAAAAGTTCCCTCACTTCCCGATACTACAGTGCCTTTCTCTCATCTCTCGATACCACAGTGCCCTTCTCTCACCTCCCGATACTACAGTGCCCTTCTCTCATCTCCCGATACTACAGTGCCCTTCTCTCACCTCCCGATACTACAGTGCCCTTCTCTCATCTCCCGATACTACAGTGTGCCCTTCTCTCATCTCTCGATACTACAGTGCCCTTCTCTCACCTCCCGATACTACAGTGCCCTTCTCTCATTTCTCGATACTACAGTGTGCCCTTCTCTCACCTCCCGATACTACAGTGTGCCCTTCTCTCATCTCTCGATACTACAGTGCCCTTCTCTCACCTCCCGATACTACAGTGCCATTCTCTCATCTCCCGATACTACAGTGCCCTTCTCTCATATCTCGATACTACAGTGCCCTTCTCTCACCTCCCGATACTACAGTGCCCTTCTCTCATCTCCCGATACTACAGTGCCCTTCTCTCATCTCCCGATACTACAGTGCCCTTCTCTCATCTCCACCACGGCCGTCAAGCTTTTATTTTTGTTCAGAATTAAGTAATTGGAAAATTCTTTGAAAGGTTTTTTTTTAATCTTGAAATAAAAACTGACTGAATGTTCAAGTTTGGGTTTCATTTTCTTCGAATCCTTGTTAATAACACAACACCCGATTTTTTTAGAAGACATACACTGTTTCAAAATCACAGCAGTTATCATTAGAAAATGTTTCAATGAAATAATAAAAGACAAAAAGGGTATAAAATAAGTACTTAAGTTTTGAATTTCATTTCCTCTTTAAATTTCGTTACCTAAAGACCGTTGATTAATCAGAATTCTTATAGACATCGGCGTCTTTAACTTTTGTCGGAATGGCATTTGCGAAAATCACAACCGGATACTCTAATTCAGCTGGTAGATCATTTGGACCATAGACTGCAATGATTGTTTTTCTGGATGTTTGGATTGCCCTCATGTTTTTGTCTGGAGCATGACGTCGAGTTACATTCAGAGTTTCCTACACGACATGGACATGCTAACCACACAATCCCTTTATAATCTTGGGTTACTGAAACAGACGAATTATGTACTTTATCTGACCAGATGAGCCCAATATGTACTTAAGGAAACTTGACTCTTGCTCCATGACAATGCATGATTCAATAATTAATTTTGCAATAATTTCTTTTTTATTATTATTATTATTTTTAACAAATATGAATCCAAATAAATTCTTATAACTAAGTAAGGGATATAACCTTGTTTAAATATGTCAAACGGCACTTATACATAGGTTACTTCCCTTGCATTGATAATTTATATAAATAATAGCGGTGAGGATTCTGCCGTAAAATCGACAGTAAAGAATTAATACAATAGTATTCCTGTTTAAAATATGAATCATGGACTCTTGCCCGGACTCAATTCGATATTTCTTTTTAAAAAATCTACAGTTTTAAATAGTTTCTTGGTTTTTATTATGAAACGTAAAAGTCCCAAATATTAAAAAGTAATAATAACATTCAAATTATTGTTGTTTTTATAACAACAGATAGCATTTTAAAATCGTCAAACGTAAAAAATAGTAATTATACAACGATAAGAATAGCGAGTGCGTTCGTCGTAACTAATTTCGTAAATAAAGTTCTTTTTTTTTAATTCGATCTAATACATAAAAAAAAAAATCTGCTAATTTCAATACAATTAAATTCTCAGCTGTTATAATATTTCATTTTTTTTTTTTAATGGATAGTGCTTTGATTTATTTTTAAATTATAAAATATTATTATATTTTTAAGACTTACAAGTCAAGTGGAAGTGAAAAATAATCAAGCGATCTTTGATGCAATATAATGATACTAGTAGTTGCCCGTTGCATTCGCAACTAAAGGTTTTATCCCAATAAAATGTTTAATATGAGAATAATCATGTCATAAACAGAGGCGTCTGCTAATTCGATTACGATCACAATCCATCAACGAGAGTGACCTAGTCTTATAATTTGTTTACGTTTGACGATGTTAAAATGCTATCTGTTGAAATAAAAACTAAAATAATTTATTATTATTATTATTATTATTTAATATTTGGAACTTTTACATTTCATAATAAAAAAACCACAGAAACTATTTAAAACTGTAGATTTTTTTTTAAAAAATCGAATCGAGACACGGCATGACGCCATTTTGAATTTTTGTTTCCGTTGGTCACGTGATTACTTTATCAAATACTATTGTTTTATTTATTTCTGCCATATGCGCAGCCGACGGCTTTTGCGGAGGTCGTTTATTTATAGAACGGATTTCCCACACGGACGGACGGAAGCGTCCCGGACTTAGCTGCTTTATAAGTTAGATTCTGACGTAGTGGTTGCAGGCCCGTAGCCAGAGGGGGGCTAGGGGGGGCTGAGCCCCCCTCCCGTGCATGACCTGAGCCCCCCCCCCCCGTGCATGATTTGAGTTTTTTGACAAAATTTTAATAATAACGGCTATAAAACATCAATCATTTTGTTTAATAAATCAATAATAATAAAATAATAATAAAAACTTAAAAGTTTATATTTTGGCAATCATTCAGGCTATTTTACTTACATATATAGCTTATCTAATTTTTTGGGCATAAAAGATTGAATCTTATTGAAGTTCACTTCTGGGTATTTTGGGCAGCATTGGCATTTGGTGCTTCAACAGCCGTGTGTGAGAGCAGTTTCTCAACCCTCACACGAATGCTCACCCATATCGCAGATCAATGTTACAAAAGCGTCTAAGCAATCTATTCCTGCTTGCATTTGAAAAAGATTTAACAGACAATCTGAATGCTGAAGTATTTTTAGGTAAATTCAGTGCTAAACCCAGGCCCATAGACAGGTCAAAGTAAGCAGGGAAGCACCAATACCCAGCAAGGGGGCACCTTTACTTTTTCTTTATATTTTCCTCTTTTTCTTCTTTTTTAAGTAGGGGGCACTCCACACCTAGCGTGGGGGGCACGGCCCCCAGTGCCTCCCTTGGCTACGGGGCTGGCTAAACCACGAAGTTTGTAAATTTGAAACGTATAATAATATAAGTCCGCAACAAGTGCCAACGAGTGGAGGGGCAGGGGGGCCAATCCCCAGGGGCCCGGTGAGTTTTAGGGACACGGACTGAGCTGGCCAATCTACTTTTTAAAATATTAATATCAGCCCAGGGGCCCGAAATTTCTGTCGATGGGCCTGTTTGCAACCTTGTAATAGTTTTATATATTGATATCTTCTGAGGACAACTAGCAACTTAAATAAGTTAATAAAATAACATTGGCTTCTGACTTCATTTTTATACATATGTATAATAAAATAATTGAGTACAAACTCCGTGATTTCTGAGTGATGTTATTTAATTTGCAAATTTACTTTTTAGCAGAATTAATGTTATTTTAAATTTAATAATTGCGACTGTTATTGTTGATAGATCTGTTTTTTGTTTTCAATATTTTATAAGAAATATCACACAACTAGCTAAGCTTTATTCATGCATCTTTGTCGTTCTTCCCGGGTTCTACGTTAAACAAACAGTATAATAATATAAATCAGGTATCTATTATGTAACAATTGTGTAGCAGAACAAATGGTCAATATATTTATAACAGGAATCAGAAATTGCTCAACCTCAATAAATTTTTATCATTTAAACTCTTTACTATTTAAATTATTTTTAACAAAACTGCAACAAGCCATGCATTATTAAAACGTAGTTAAAATTATATATTTCTAATTAATAGCTAAACAATCGGAACTAAAATGCACCATTCCAGATATGGAACAGCAAAAAATTTCTTGGGGAGGGGACTCACTGAGGTCCCCTCCCCAAACCCCTCCTCTCCGTTCGCAAGCTTTCGGCGTCTCGCGCCTACATTTTCGCCCCCCCCCGAACATTTCTTTTACCCCACCAGGGGCGGATTTAGGGGGAGGGGCCGGGGGGCCCAAGCCCCCCCCCCGTTATCGCAAGTTTAGGTAATACATCATTAAATTATCGAAATATTTTTTGTTCTAAGACCAATTTTCAACAATTAAAACAGTTTTGCCCCCCCCCCCCGGGTCAATGTCCCCCCCCCCCGTCAAAGTTGTCTAGATCTGTCCCGATCATTTCTTCGGCACCCCCCTCCCCCGAAAATAATTTCTTCGAGCCCCCCCCCCCGAAAATGTCTTCGGCCCTCCCCGGGCCTGGGTGTTTGAATGACATTGCTGCGTTGTTATTTTTTTTTAAGCTGGCTATCCAAGTTTGATTTCTCTCACTGACATTATGGTTGTTTAATTTTTTTTGTTTTAATGAAAAGTGACAACAACTAATTAGATTTCTTTTGAAATAATTTATCTTTTATGTTGCTTCAAGGAAAAGAAACAACAATAATCAGATTTTTAATTTCGTAAAAAAAATACAGCTAGTATATATGTTTCAGATCGAGATCTATGCTAGCATGTGTTTACCGCGCGCTGGAAGGTCAAAGCAGCGGTACAAGAGTCATTGCAAAATTTAATATATATATTAGAGAACGGTTAGTTTTTAAAACTCTGTTTTTATCTTGTCTTGTCAAAAATGATGTCATAAACAAAACTGCAAGGGAAACAATTCTTTTAGCTAAGCAGATATCACCAACTTGTTTTAGCTATTTCCCCTGAACAATTCTTTTAGCTAAGCAGATATCACTTACTTGTTTTAGCTATCTCCCGTGGACAATTCTTTTAGCTAAGCAGATATCACTTACTTGTTTTAGCTATCTCCCTTGAACAAATGTATAAATGTGATTTAGGAAATGCAACAACAAATAATAATAATTTAGGCATACATATTTTACATATTTCATTGGACATGGGAAAAAATGAATTAGCATACCTCGTCTTTATAAAATAAATGGTCAAAGAAAAACAAAATATTCTAATCGCATTTTGAGAAAGTTATTTTTAAATGTAGAAAAAGTTTCAAAACTTTGTTTTTAAAAACTGTTGGTGCTTACCGTCAATAATAACGCTATTTCACTCACAAATTTATTCTCTGCACACACAACACCTTACTACCAATAGCCTATAATAGCAATTGTGGCTCTTCGTTGAGTTTGTGTGGCTCCCACTGAGCCAGGGTTTTTCCAATTATTTAATAATTTATTTTTTCCTTAAATTATTATAACCTGGCTGTAGTGGGGCTTTTAAAAGTATTTTTTTTTTGGCAAACTTTTGTCTGTGTGTGTGTGAAGTCACTGTAAGGATTAGATGAAATCTCTTATATCCTCTTAGCCACTAATGAGACGGTTGTTTGTCCTTCTTGCACCCTCACCATAGCCAATAGTGCAATGACCATGGAGGCACCACGGGAGATATAGAGGAAGCTTTCGCCATGACCTGAACAATCCATTGGTCCTTACAGGAGATCGAACCAGGGACCTTCAGGTCGACAGTCGGCCGCTTTACCGCACAATCATCCGCTACCTCTTGTCTTAAGCATGGCTACCTCTTGTCTAAAGTGTGGCTATTTTATCAGAGGGCAGATGTCGCCACCTGTCCGGGTTTTCAGGCTACACGCCAAACGGACATGCGGCACAGACGGAGCTACCACACACGTTTTGCGGTCACTGATAGCCGCTCAGAGAGACGGCGCTAGGTACTAACGGATGACAAGGCTCCGGGCTGCTCTGCCACCCGTAACGACACTGCCTCGATCCCAGGCCGTGCGGCATCACCGTACTGGCAAGGAAAGGCACGTCGAGTGTAGGCGGAACCGACACCCAAAATTGCTAGGTTCTACAACACAGACCTTACTGCCGAGCACAAAGGCTACCAAAAGCCCTCAACGAGCTACCTGCAAGGCAGGTTAAACCCATTTGCTCTTCTCACCTTGCTGGTTCGAGCAATCCACACGGCCTAGCCTGTCAACTGTGGCGTCCCTATCTCACCCGTGGCGTAGGCACGCAGGCCAGCAAACACCCGAGGATGCCAGCCGGGGGATGGGAGCAGGGCCGCCAAGAGGAGTAGCGGGGGGTCATTGCCAGGGGGCCCGCATCTGTAAGGGGGCATAAAGGGGGGCCCGGCAGCCCCGACCATGTCATTTTTTTCACGACTCATTGTTTATTAAGGGGCCCGCAATGATGTCCTGCCCTGAGGCCTGCGTTGGCTCTCGGTGCCACTGGGTGGGAGACCTCATCTAAAGCGTGGCTACCTCCAGTGACGACCCCCCCAATACATTGCTAAAGGTGCCGCCTCCTAGATCCTTTCCTTTCATAGTCATATGAAATCAACTGTTGGGGTAATTATTCAACATTAAACAGATCATGTGATTATATTGCATATCAGTGGCTCCGAGTCTCAAAGCCATCTTGAACGTAGAAGTGACTTCGCGAAGAGCTTGGTTAATAGTTAATAGTTATTACATGTATTATAATATCATTGGAATGATTTAAAATATGTTCGTTCAGTTAATTTAAAGATTCTCCCGTTTTGTCTGAGCGAAATACTAAACACAAATGTGATAAATATATTAAGTGTTAAGCTTTTACTAAATTAATTGTTTATTTAAAAAAATGGAGCATTTTATGTCTGTAATTATTTTTGAAAATAGAATTTATCAATTTCCTTCCTCTCTTGTAGACCCTTTGTCAACACAGTCATTCAGCCAACAGCAATGAGTAGGACAACTTGTGCAGGTGCAACGCCCCTATGGCACTCAATTATTTTTCATGATCTGCTAATTAACTTTTCCGTTGAGGAAAGAGGGCCCCGGTTGTTACAAAAACTCTAGGCTCAATGTTAACTGGGGGGGAGGCCCTTTAACTATAAAATTAAAAATCCATTGTGAACATTTAACTTAACACACTGTTTCTAACTTTCCAACCTATTTTTTTTTCCAAATCTAATGATTATATAATCATAAACTGATCTGTTTTCATTTTCTTTTTGAAATTATAACAGCTGTTGTTTGCAATGTAGGTCTGCCAGAAGGCTGGGCCACCAGTTGTCCTAGTTTTTCAGGGGGCCTAGAATTTCTTCCTGTGGCCCTACTAAAGTTTTGTGTGTATGTTATTATGTTTAAATAAAAGATATTTGTTTACATTTATTTTAAAAAAAACTGCACATCTGTTGAGGTAGAACACAAAAAACTTTAAATATTGTTTACATTATTTTATTTCTTTCATTGATTTGTAAACCGCTCTCATGTTTATATAATAAACAGTATTTACAGTTATCACTCAAATATTCACTCATAAAAGTTTAATATTTGATACAATATATATATATATATATATATATATATATATATATATATATCTTCACTTCCCATGTAATGGACATTCTAAAATATATGTGTACATCTGTGTACATCTGGTGAGACAATGTTGCAAGAAAAAAAAGTTCATTAAAAAATTTCCATTATAAAAAAATGTAAAAAAAAAAATAACCTAAATTTCAGAAACATCAAAAATTGTCATTACGGTGTGACTAGCTCTTTACAATTTTGTACAATTAAAGCTCAATACAAATTTCACATCATAAATCTTTTGGAAATATTTTTTTGTGAATTGTTATCTGAAAATAAAGGAGTGAATGGTTGAAATTTGAATGGTTGAAATTTGAATGGTCGAGATTTGTTTAAAACAATCACAAGTAATTAATGTAATCAGATAATAAGGCTACATCAGGCATGTAAGTTACAATAATATGTTAAAACAACTAAAAAATAATTTATTTTTATTTATAGTTCTATTGTATTGCAGCAGATAAAGAAAAAAGTATATGTAGAAATTAGAATATCTAGACCATTGAAGTTCTACAAAATAAAAATAATAGTTGGTGCACATTAATCTCAAGGTCCTGAATTTGATCATTGAAATTTTTAAGTCAGTGGTTATGATGAAATGTTTGATTGGCAGAGAAGATCCAAGTATTATTTTGTGCAGTCATTAATATATTTGTGGGGCAGATGGCCGAGTGGCAGTGGTGCAGAGAGCCAACACGGGCCCCAGGGCAGGACATCATTGCGGGCCCCTTAATAAACAATAAGTCGTGAAAAAATTGACATGGTCGGGGCGGCCGGGCCCCCTTACAGATGTGGGCACCCTGGCAATGACCCCCCCTCTCTGCGTGCCTGCCAAGTGGTGTAGATACTTGACTGCCTTAAGAGTCTTGGGTTCGATCCTCAGTGAGAACCATGGAAATCTTTTCCGGTGAAATGTTTCAAAGTTATCCCACAAGTCTACCCATTTTCAAATGGGTACCTGACTTAAGTTGGGGAAGTAAAGACAGCTGGGTACTGTACTAACCACACAATCCCTTTATGTGCTGATGGCTCAATAGGGCTAAGGGAACTTTACTTTATTTTATGGAATATATTTTGTAAAAATTGTCACTAAAACAATTACTTAATTGGGTGTAACTGTACAGTACCATCCTTATGTTTTTGGGTGCCCTAGGCAAAGATACATTTGGGGGCCCTAACTAAAAAAAATTGAAGTTGCTGAAAGCAAATATTTGGCCTAAAATAATAAATTTTGACAAAGTAGGACCTTCTAACCCCAACTGGATTCATGTAAGACAATTAGTCGCAATGGGGGCATCCTTAGTAGTGAGGGTCCTAGGCACTGACCTAGATAGCCTAGCAATTTAGAACAGTTTGTAATTGTATTTATGTATTCCTAAATGTAACTGTATTTATATATTCCTAAATGTAACTGTATTTATGTATTCCTAAATGTAACTGTATTTATGTATTCCTAAATGTAACTGTATTTATGTATTCCTAAAGTGATGTACAATTGAGTCTGTAATTAAACTGCTTGTTTTTTTCTACTGTTGGCCAAATAAAGAAACAGAATGTATCTCCCCTCCCACTATTGTTGACATCAATATTTGTTTCAGCAGTAGAGAATCGTTTATATACATCACAAGCCTTGATTTATTTCATTTTTTTGAAAAAATGCAAAATATAAGAATTGAAAAGATGGAGGGATAGAATGAAATGTTTCACTTAAACAGCCACAGAAACTGTTGAAATCATAAAATATCTTGGTTCATAAATGCACATTTAGGGCTCATAAAAACACATTCATATAATGCAATCAATATTTATAATCATTCAAATACGCCTATTGTAAATATTACCTACAAATGTTTATCAATTCTCTGTTGTTGATGTATTAAAAAACAGAACAGTGGTAGAGACATATATTTATATACCATGGAATGTAGCAAAATTTAACGAATTCACTAGAACTCTTGAGTGAACACAGCGAAATTAATTTTTTTCAAAAAGTCTGATATGAGCTTTGATAACTGTGTTAAGGCCCTTTGAAAGATGCAACCATTTAATTTGACTCATATAGGCACTGAGATAACATAACCATTGAGTTAAATCAACTAAATCACTCAGATAAATAAAATCACTGAGTTAAGTCAAGTAAATCACTCAGATAAATCTCCCATGGATATAGAACCTCTGGAAATGAAATTTTTCTGAACAATAATATATCATCCAATAAGAATTAATTTATCCAGCAGTTGAACAGATTTTCACAGTATTAAGCAAATAACATCATGACCTACATCTGATATCATTTAGAACAATTTGTTAGCGTCAACTCAATCAACAGGAGATTATATCCAAGTGATGTATGTTCTCTTATGAATCACAAGTGGAGACGATGGTGCTCTAAGTGGAGACGATGGTGCTCTCTTTGGACGACTTGACTTGGGGGTCATATAGGATTGCCCGCTCTCATCACTATCACAGTTTAGAAAATGTCCTGATGTGGAGGTCATGGCTATGCCGCTGTCATTCAGTGACCTAGAATGCTGCCTGTGGTGGCTGTAGAGGCTAAAGTGACCTGAGTCACATGACAGACTAGATGACCGAGAATGGTCGATGGCTCTTTGAAGAGATAAACGACTGTTTAAAGTATCGTCACAATATTCGAAGCTAGTTTGCTCATAGTGACAATGGATCTCACTAAAGTCACCCCCGTATCTATCCAGTACGCTACCAGATAAGGACACGTTGTCCAAGGTGATAGGTGAAATCTCTGTCAATTGGTCGGGAATTAGAGTCAACAGCGACCTTGCTCTGGGTGCTTCAACTATAGCTGTTGTTGTCAGTGGAGTAGCAGCTTCAATGTCTCTATGAGGTGAGGACATTCTGTCTCTGTCTTCCAGGTCAAGATTTTCGTAGTTTGGTGGGGAAAATTCTTTAAATGGGTTTTCTTCACTGTAAGGCGGTAGGGTTGCACCATACGGAGGGTTGTATTCTTCAAAATCATTGAGATGTGGTGCCATCATTTGTCTCCTCCACTGAAAAATAAAATAATATAAATATTTATAAGAGTTGGATCATTTTTTTTATATTGATTTTGCGTTGCTTTTTTAATGAGAAATTCGATTAATAGGCACATGTACTGGAGATGCAAAAGAAAGTGAACTCTGAGCGACCCATTATTTTATTGGTAGTGTCCCTTGGATTGAGAAAGTGTTAAAAATTTAAACTAGAGTGTATCATCTTAGTTTGCTTTAGAGGGTTTTTTTGCTAATTTGTTTAAAGTATTGTTTATCGTGACAAATTTTGTGGATTTCAATATCTTGACATTAAATATGTACAAAACATTTTTTTCAATTCTCCTGCAGTCCATTAAATGCATAGATGGCATATCAACTCCACTTACTGGTTTAAATAAATATTCATAAGTTCCTCGTCCTTCTGACAGCTCTTGATACTGAGACACAACACAGGCAAAACAATAACACTGTGGAAGACATGAAAAGTACAGAAGTCAACACCAAATGGAGGTTAAAAACATACAGATCTGTTGCATTGTAAATAAAAGGTATTGAAATGAACATTATAACCACTTGGGAGGGGGGGGAAGGCTGGGTGACCCTGTGTAGTGAGCCGATTCCGGTCTAAATGCTTCGGGCTACAGGTTCAACTCCCAGGTAGCCAGTGACCTACAAATGTCTAACATGGTGCCTCCATGGTTTTATGACACTATCGGTAATGGTGGGGGATGAAAGAATGGCACTATAGAGCCTTCTCAGTAGTGGTTTATATATCTATAGAGCTGTCTCAGTAGTGGTTTATGTATCTATAGAGCTGTCTCAGTAGTGGTTTATGTATCTATAGAGCTGTCTCAGTAGTGGTTTATGTATCTATAGAGCTGTCTCAGTAGTGGTTTATGTATCTATAGAGCTGTCTCAGTAGTGGTTTATGTATCTATAGAGCTGTCTCAGTAGTGGTTTATGTATCTATAGAGCTGTCTCTGTAGTGGTTTATGTATCTATAGAGCTGTCTCAGTAGTGGTTTATGTATCTATAGAGCTGTCTCAGTAGTGGTTTATGTATCTATAGAGCTGTCTCAGTAGTGGTTTATGTATCTATAGAGCTGTCTCAGTAGTGGTTTATGTATCTGTAGAGCTGTCTCAGTAGTGGTTTATGTATCTATAGAGCTTTCTCAGTAGTGGTTTATATAATCTATTCCATAATATTTCATCCTCTCAGGAACTTTACAACAACAAAATAATAAATAAAAAAAACTGCCTTAAATAAATAAAATCACCACCATTTGAATGACTATAATTGTTTGTATTGATGTAATTAGCAATGACAGGATGTTTACATTTATTTAGATAAGTGCATATAAAAGTAATTACACAATGTAACATTTGTGATCACATCCAGCACTATACTTACATTGGCTATCAACCTAAGGCAGTAGAATGCTACAGCTACTATCTCCCATACATCAAGTGTCTGCAATAATACAAAATAATAATGCATTATTAAAATATCTTATTTTGGTTAAAACTGTAATCCGTAAAATATTTTTTTTAATGTCTTTAGGACTAACATTTCATTTAAAAACAAGTTTTGCGAAAAATATTTTTGTTAAGCCACCACGTGCATCAGAGGTTAGAGGTGGAAAGTTCTATTAAATTAATTTTTCTTTGCTATCATAACCAGCGCATGAAAACAAAAATTGTATATTGAATGCGGCTGGTTATCTTAATCGGCAAACATTTCCAACCGCTGGGTTCTTTAATTATACAGAAGGGCCGGACCAAGAGGAGATAGAAGAAGTGTTTGTATGAAGGGCCGGACAAAGAGGTGATGGAAGAAGTGTTTGTATGAAGGGCCGGACCAAGAGGAGATGGAAGAAGTGTTTGTATGAATGGCCGGACCAAGAGGAGATGGAAGAAGTGTTTGTATGAAGGGCCTGACTTGGTCCGCGGGCCGTAGTTTTCCCACCCCTACCGTCCATCTCTACAAGGTGGGTGTGTCTAACCAAGGCCAGTTTGAACTATTGAGCTGTCATAAGGACGAGCAGATTATGAAAATTTATTTTAACCAGAAAGTAGATATGAAACTGCCATCTAAGCATTATACGGACTGCATGCTTGCACTGTTAGATTTCATCAGTCAATTGGGAGAGTTATAGAAAAATTGTTGTATACCTTTGTATGTGTCTAACTAGTTCAAGATGGCCGCGGTCTAACTCATGTGGGGATTATCTCGTTTGATCTTATCGTTCTACAAGGTTGAATCTAATGGTGGGTAATTACGGTTACTATTTTGTCAAACGCAGAGGTGTCACTAGGGAGAGGGGGGTAGGGGTCCAAATTCGAATGCCCCCCGGGCCCCAGCTTGAGGAGGGCGGGGGCAAACATTTTTTTACATTAGATATTAAGTACATTATCTCATGTCAAGATGTCGAATGTCAAAATGAAAGGGCCCCCAAAGAGGCCAAGCCCCCCCCCCCCGGGCTCCCAAATCCCTAGGTTCAGCACTGGTCAAACAGTTGTCAAAACTGAATGGTCATTTTTTTACACAGGATAAATAGTGAGCGTCAAACTCGTGTGTGTGTGTATTAATCAAATGTGAATGTCAAACATACAAAGTCGATTTTCAATGTCACATCTATCTTGTGGCAGAAAGATTAAATAATTATTTACTAAACTTTTTTGTATATATATAAATTTAAAACTTGTAATAATGTTGTTTTTACTTCGTACGCTAGGAACGCTAGTTTTTTTTTTTTCGTTGCTATAGTTACGAGTCTGCCATACCTTGTGTTGACACAGCCATGTAGCTCACAATTATCGACAGATCTCTCACAGATAGACCCACTCACGCTAGCACACAAAGATAGGGGTCAATTGCGTCGTCATAAATCGATAAATACTAGGATTGCAGGGCTGCTTGGAAGAGGGTTGGATTAGAAGAGGGTTTGGGACAACCGAACACTACCAGCTACACAGCGAAAGACAGATTGCTACATTCACAAGACTGTGTGTTGTACAGATTGCTACATTCACAAGACTGTGTGTTGTACATTATGAGAGCTAACTCACTGATATAGCTAGTATTATGGAATCAAATCATAGTCCAACTATTAGCCAATACCTGAAACAAAATCTGCATTGAATGAAATGGGGACTTAAGCTTGCTTTGTTGCTCTAATGCCAAAATATTGTTACTGCAGCCTTTAAGTTACTTCTTTCTTGCTTCTATCTTCCTTACTTCTATCTTCCTCACTTCTTTTTTCCTTAACTCTTTCTTCCTCACTTCTTTCTTTCTTTCTTACTTCTATCCTCCTTAGTTCTTTCTTCCCTACTTCTACCTTACCTTAGTTCTTTCTTCCCTAATCTTCGTTATACATGCGCATATTATCTCTGTAGTTGCATTAACGGCTGGAAATATTTTGCACTAAATCTGGTGGTTTTTATTGAAAGTGAATTCTTGATTGTTGTTTCGTTTGTTAAATCTTTAAAGGTCTTCTTTGAAAGAAGTAAATATTGTGTGAGCGTAATATTTAATAGTATGATTGTAGTATTTCAGATTAGTGTTGCCCTCTAATGAGCAAAAATCTATCAAGATTGGCGTTTAATGAGCTTGAACTACAAATTCCCAATAATTATTAACTGATTGTTGTTACGGTTCGATAATGTATTAATGTATTTTCTAAAATAGTGTACTGAAGAAACTACATGCATCGAGTACATGTAAATACAATGTCACATCAAGCCATAGGCAGGGCCCGGGTGATACAGAACATAGTTATAGTGATGGACATAAATAGCAACTATAGGGGCTGTAACGTAAATAGCCTTTGTGGCTCCTGGAGCAGACTTAAATATACCGCTCCATCCCCGAGGAAAAAATTACTTAAGTCCACTCCTCTGCCGAACCCTTGTCACGCGACTGTATGGGGAGGGGGGGGGGCGAACAACCAGTTCATAAATATTTATTTCAGAATATTTAAAAATGTAATAACTATAAATTGGGACAATACAACCATATGTCTAGTATAAGGTAATATGATTTTTACCACACCTATTTAATCCATCCCCCCCAACCCCTGTCCCCCTCATATTTCTTGCCTCAAGACAACTGTATGCATTCCAAGATTTAATAACAAGGCATATATAACACCTGTTACAATATAGATTGCATGTGTGAAAAGGTCAGAACACATTGGAAACAGTGGTTTGAAACTTGCACACTTGATGAGATTAACGTAACAACACATTTAAAAAGTCACACCACAATGGCTTATAAAGTACACTGAAATGCCCCCCCCCGGGGGCGCCCTCTCCCCCCACCCCCAGTTTATACATATGAAAAGAATTAATTAACTGCTTAATGACACTTTTGTCTTCTGTTGGACTTTTTTTTGATGATTTCATGTGACATTAATCTGAGCTGCCTTCCAGTGGCGTAGCGAGCTTTACTCGTGCCCGGGGCATTATACCTTTTTAACGCCCCGCCAATTAAAAAAACATATATTATATGTAAATATATACCATTTGGCGCCCCTTTGTGAGTAGCGACCGGGGCATGATGACTCCCCCCTCCCCTTGCCCCCCTCACTACGCCATTGCTGCCTTCTGTTCTAATCACAGTCCACCCGCTAGTGTGATGTTGTTACCGTTGTGTTCTACCACCAGTGGTGGTAACAATCGCACACAAATGCTACCACACAATCAACTGCAGACTGTGAACAACGAAAAGTCCTGAGACAAAGACTTAAGACTGTAACGGAAGTGCAACGTCAGATAACCAATAAAGAAAAGATTTGACTTGACCAAGAGGGGAAAGATTGGGGGGGGGGGGGAGAGAGAGAGAAATAGAGAGAGAAGAGTAACAAATAACAAAGAGAAGCTAACTCACATGATCCTTCTCCAGATGAACAGTGGTGACAAGAGCTATGGCCCCTGTTTCATACAGTACTGTGATTACAAGAACATAAATCCATGGCAGTAGCAGAAACTTGCGATCCTGACAAAAGAGAATTATTATGTATTTATAAATATTTATATATTTTATATTTATAAGTAAGTGTGAAATAAGTCTCTTTGAGAGTTAAAAAAAATATATATAACGATTCCACTTAATGAATGACAAAGATTATTATTTTTAATCAATATTGATTTTGATTATTCTTGATTCAAAATATTATTTCTAAACGCGTATTTATTTAAATGTGGTCAGATTTACTAACTACTTGTGTTGATGGGAATTGTTGATTTACGCATTGTAAGGACATAGGCAGACATAGATAAATAGACAGACAATTAATTACTGTATCAATGTAGATGTTAGAGGGAATTCCCTGTAGTACGGTGACGCACCTAATGAATCGGTTATTGAACGGGAGGAAAAAGGGACGAGACGCGGACGGTTGACGAGAAAAGGAAAGAGATCATTGTTTTTGACACCCTTGTTTTATTTGAGTTTGGGAAAGGTGTAGAATCAGGAAGGAGCTAGGAGGAGGTATTATGTATTGAAGCTGCAACATGATAAACTATTCTTTATAGTTTCTGTAATTAAAGTAGTATTGATTGTTTTAATTCTAATTGACTTCCACGTTTTATTGGAATTGTTTGTGGAACAGTGTCTTTTGTATGAACAAGATAAAATCAAAGAAACCACCGCAACCACCCCTGACAATTTGGTGTTAGAAGTTCAGGACAGATCTCATTTGTCCAGTGAACCCATGCTTTTAAATTAGGTGTAAGCAGTGACAGTTCAATTAGAGAATAAACTATTGTCTACCGTGTCAGAAGTATTGCTCAAGGCTTGCTGTTTAAGTGTAAACAAGTTAAAACCCGTTATTGTCTTAGTGACCTATAGAGTTTTTGATAGTAGCAGTACAACCGTCATTCTAAGTGAGTAGCAGTACATTCGTCATCGTCAGTGACATACCATTTGTCAGTGGCCACACAACCGTTATTGCCAGTGTCAGTCCATCCGTCATAATCAGCATCAGTACATCGTCACTTTCAGCGACAGTCCAAAGTTATTTAAGCCCACACCAACCAACATCACAGACCCCCAGCTGATATAATAATCAGAGGAAAAAAATAGTTCATCTACTAAGAACGAAATGGAAGAAATAATTGCCACCGGCAAACAATTGGGCCTTACTGATAAGGACTTAACAAAGTATATCGAGAAGCAGTGTGAAAGACAAGAACGAGAGAGGGAGAGATTATTCGAAGCAGAACAAAAAGAAAAAGAGACAAGAACGAGAAAAAGAGAGACAAGAACGAGAGAAAGAGAGACAACACCAGGCAGAACAACAGGAAAAGGCCAGAGCCCATGAGCTTGAAATGGAAAAGATAAGAGCCACAAATAAAACTGTTGTACAGCATCTTTCAACACCGGGCCCCTTCAACAAACCACCACCATTTGATGGTACAACAGACATAGAAAGTTTTTTACTACAATTCGAGTTAGTAATGTCTGTTCAGGAAACGGACACAACAAAATGGCCATCTCATCTTATTTCTCTAATCAAGGGCAAACCTCTCTCTTTGATCCAAACCCTACAACCAGCAGAAATATCGAGCTACGAGCTATTAAAGAAAGCGCTAACGAAGATTCTGGGCAAGTCTGAGGATACTTATCGGAGACTTTTTCACACCATTAAACCAGATTATGATTATGACCCCCGACAGTTTGTAGGTACGGTCAAATCGCATTTAGTAAACTGGCTACAATTATCTGGCATTAATAAAGATGACCCTAAAGAAATCATGGAGTTGCTGGTGGTGGACAAGTTCTTGAGAACATCCAGCCCAGAATTGTTCCAGTTCCTGCAAGAAAGAAAGGTGAGAACAGAGGCAGCACTCATTAGGGAACTCTACACATTTCGTGATGCTCATCCCGATCTCCCAGTCAGCAGGACAGATTCACCACAATATACTGCTGCAATAGCGAGTCAACGCTATAGAAGGCTCAGTGTGCCACCCAGACAGCAAAGACCAGAGACCAGGACGTGTTACACATGCGGGAGACCAGGTCACATCGCCCGGCACTGCCATGCTACCTCGCAAACCCAACACACAAATACTGTCTGTCAATCATATACAGGGTGGAGAAATAATCACACCAGTAGACACCGCTCACCACCATCCCCATTACAGGCAAGAAGAAATGAGAGCAGATCCAGACCAACCACCAGACTCAACACGCCAGTCGTCGCTGTATTGAGCCCACGAGGTAAACTCATATTCTTTCCAGCACTGGTCAACAACTGTGTAGCGGAACTACTCAGAGATACAGGGGCAGTCAATATAGTGGTGAGAAAAAGTTTAGTTATACCCACACAGTTTCTACCATTCGAGGAAGAAATAACACTCGCAGATGGCTCACGGAAACTTTTCCCGACAGCACAAATTAATATCGATACACCATTCATATCTGGGTCTGTTATGGCAACCGTCATGGATAATCCCGTTGCTGACATCATACTTGGCAACCTACCAGACATCCAAGACTGCACTAAGGAGCAAATTCTCCACTGGATCAATCAAAAGGGCATATACAGAAAACCATGTCCAAATGTAAACAGCGAAAGACAGAAAATGCCACACACTCCACTGGACCAACATGTTGAAGAGGATATTGACATTGAAGCAGATAAACCCATAGCTCTAATTCAAACGAGGGCTAAAAGATATCAGGAAATTGGTCAAGACGAAGAACAGGGTCAGGAGGTTCCAAATTTCAGTCCGACTCCTGATGAGTTCCGTGTACAACAGATGAATGACGAGTCCATCAAAACATTGTTCAAGATGACAAATGCCAGAGATCCACACCAACCGTACTTTGAATTAAAAAATCAGCTCCTTACAAGAATAATGCCCACAACCGGGGAAAGACAGCTAGTGGTTCCCAAAATTTACAGACTTCCAATCCTACTGCGATGTCATTCACTACCACTCGCCGGTCACATGGCGGTGAGGAAGACACTACAAAGGATAAAACAGCATTTCTATTGGCCCAACATGTCAAAAGATGTATCGACGTTTGTGCAAACATGCGCAACCTGCCAGAGAGTCAACAGTATTAGCTCCAAGCACACTCAGATAGATTACAGCCAGGTTGTGCAGGTCTATGGGTTAAGTCCTCTTTAGAGGCCCTAGATGTTGTACAAAACCAGGCTCTCCGGCTGATCACAGGCACTTTTCGAACGGCACCCACAGCAGCGGTGGAAATCATGGCAAATGTGCCACCTCTGGGTATTCGTAGAGAGCAGGCCGTTATAACCGCGTATGAGCGGTTTGTGCGGCAGGAGGAGACCTCTGTCCTAAGGGAGATGGTCGATGGCTGGGTGGAAAGTAAGCGGCTCTCGATGCAGTCTTTTATGCACCACGCAGTGAGACTCGCCTCCGAGATCAAGCTGCCGACTGACTGCCTAATGCTAGAGACAGTCTCTAGGGTCCCTCCTGGCGAGGCTTTCTACATGGCCGAGGTACGCACGACCCTGGTCGAAACCAATGCTGGGAACGCAAAGGATCGCCGAACCATCACGGATGTGGCTATGGAGATGATTGGAACCTATTCAGGGAACGCTATACTGGCCTATACTGATGCCTCTGTATCCAGTAGAGACGGCCGGACAAGCGCCTCGTTTGGGGTCCACATCACACTCCCACAAACTGGCTTTGTGAAAGACCATGCGGGCCTATGTGGGTCGCTCTGTGCTTACGAGGCAGAGATGACAGCCATTACTGAGGCAGTGGACCACATAGGAGAGTTAATTGCCTGCTCTGGACATTGTCATTCTCACTGACGCGCTCTCTGTTCTCCAAGCTGTAAAAGGGACAGGGGAATGGCCGCTTCTGCAGGAAGCCATGTTGATGGCAATACAGGGTCTTGTGTCCCAACACCACGTGCATGTGACCCTTCAATGGGTTCCCGGGCATGCGGACGTGCCCGAAATGAAAGGGCAGACGGCATTGCCAAGGCAATAGTCCAGTCGACTGATTCCCAAGTGCTGCCCGTGAGTGCAAGAAAGAGCTCATTTGAGCCAGCACGTTCCATGATCTGCCTCTTTGGACAATCGAAGTGGTTCTCGAGCTGGGCTCATGGGGTGAACGGAGTTAACGTCCGAAAGTTTCTGGAGCGGCCGTCCAAAACTGACCCGTGGTGGAAGCTCAGGCGTGTCGAGCAGGCGCTAATTGCCCAGTTCCGTACTGGGCACTGTCCTATTGGCGCGTACTTTGGGAGGTTGAGGCCCAATGTCGACACCCTTTGCAGACACTGCAGGGAAGTGGAGGAAACCGTGGATCATTTGCTTTTCGAGTGTCCCGGACTGGCGGACCACAGGGTGGACCAGTCCGGAGGCTTGCTGGCCATCGGGCTCCATGGCAGTCTCCAGATGTTGAGAGACACAGCAAGTCTGATCTCACGGGCTCTAAGAGACTAAGTCTCAGCCCGCAGATTACTGAGAGAGTTCAAAGAGAGAGAGAGCTCCAAGCACATAGCACCATTACAGAAAATGGACATTCCAGCATTACCTTTTCAGAAGGTAGCTGTAGACATTATTGGTCCTCTAGCACACCAGTCAGCAAGGGGCCACAGCTATATTCTAACCATGATTGACTTATGTTCCAGATGGGCGGAAGCAGTACCTCTAAGACTTATATCAGCTGAAACAGTGGGTTATGCACTAGTAAAAATATTCTCAACTTATGGATTTCCCCAAACTATCTTATCGGACAGAGGCACTCAGTTTAAAGCTGAAGTCACCGCACAACTAACAAGGTTGTTGGGAATAAGACAAAACTTCACCACTCCATACCATCCCCAATCCAATGGGGCATGTGAACGATTTAACAAGACCCTTAAAAGCATGTTAAACAAGCTCGTCGATAGAGAAAAGCACAACTGGGATAGAACTCTCCCAATGCTGCTATTTGCTTACCGAGAAACCCCACACTCATCAACCGGTTTCTCCCCTTTTGAGCTTCTATTCGGAGCCAAACCTGCAAGCCCACTAGCAAATTTCAAGGAATCACTTTTACCAGAAGAAATAAAAATGTCAGCTTACGAAATTGTTACAAATACCAGACAAGCCATAGTATATGCCTGCCAAGAAGCTACGTTGAATGCAGAGAGAGCGAACCAATACCAACACGACAACAAAAACGAACACCGTCATCTCAGAGATCTCAGTGAGAATGACCTTGTTTTAGTGAAACTACCTCATAATACAAAGAGACATCTGACATGGCAGGGACCTTATCGTGTACTACGGAAAGTCACTGAAGTCGATTATGTCATCGACATGAATAAAAAAGAATCTACATTGCATATTAATCTGCTGAGGAAATTTAACACTCCGCCAATAGGGTGTGAACATCTAGTTGCTAGTGTACAGTCTCAAAGCCCAGTTACAGGCGCTATTATCAGCTGCAATGAATTCCCAGACATTGTAATGCCAGCAGCTCCAGCAGATCCAAAAGAATCAGTGAAATATGACAGTAATATGCCACAAGATATTCAAATAAAATTTATGACAATGATGAACAAGTATGACGATATAATAACTGACGTTCCAGGGAATACTAACCTAATACAACACGAGATAAACCTCACATCTAACACACCAATCAGGCAGAAACCATACACAACCCCGATGCATTACAGGAAGCATGTTGAGGAAGAAATTACAAATCTCTTGAAACTAAAATTAATAGAAACGTCCAACTCACCATATGCAGCGCCAATAGTTTTAGTGAAGAAGAAGTCAGAACAAATGCGCCTTTGTGTTGATTATCGAGGATTAAACAAAGTCACAATAATTGATCCAGAACCATTACCAGACGTGGAAGATATATTTATCAATCTAGCCAACGCAAGTATCTTTACCAAGTTAGACTTGAGCAGAGGGTATTGGCAGATCAATCTCGCACCAGAATCACGCCAACTAACAGCCTTCACAACTCACTTGGGACTGTTTCAGTGGAATGTCATGCCGTTCGGTCTCATGAACGCCCCTGCAACATTTTCAAGAATGATGAGGAAACTGTTGAGAGGACAAAAAAGAGTGATGGCATTTGTGGACGACATTTGCATATTTAGCAACAACTGGGCAGAACATCTATCAGATGTAGACAACATTTTAATGCTTTTGCGTCAGCACAACCTAACAATCTCGCCATCCAAAATGGTGATTGGAGCAAGACGTATAGAGTTCCTGGGCCACATGGTCGAATGTAGCACGATTTCTCCGTTACCCTCAACACTAACAAGAATATTGGATATCAGACCACCGCAAACCAAGAAAGAGGTCAGATCACTACTGGGACTCACCAATTTCTACAGGAAGTTCATTCCGAATTTAGCAGAAATGATGCTACCATTAACAGAACTAACCAAGAAGAATCAACCCAGCAAAGTCATATGGACGGAAGAGTGCAACCACTCACTCGACACCATAAAACGGAAATTTTCACAAGAACCAATATTGAAACTTCCAGACATGTCCCTCCCATTCATCCTGGCGACCGATGCCTGCAGTACTGGCCTGGGAGCATGCCTACTTCAAAGGCACGGCAAGATAAATCATCCGGTTCTTTACATTAGTAAGTAATTAACCCACGCAGAGATGAATTACTGTACCATCGAGAAAGAATGCTACGCCATCGTATGGGCTGTAACGAAACTCGCCAAGTACCTACTGGGGAAAAAGTTCACTATTGTGACAGATCACAAGCCTCTGGCAGCGTTAAACAAGAAGCAGATCCCTAACTCCAAACTAATCAGATGGTCGCTCATTCTGCAGGACTATCAGTTTGTCATCTAAACCATTCCAGGCAAATAGAATATACTGGCTGACATTTTATCGAGACTAATTAATTGAACAACCACATTGACCACATTGAACAATTGATTTTTTTTATTGCTGTTGTAATGTTGCCTTCTTATTTCATTACATTATTATTTTGCATATCAAATGTAATCACATAATTATATTCGCATAATTGTTTGCTTCATATCATGATGTCGCTCTTGTTTTTCCCCTTTAATCAGATGTATGTACCTTAATATTTTCTACGTTGTCCACAATTACCAAAATTACCCATATATATATATATATATATATATATATATATATATATATATATATATATATATACATACATATTTTTCTCTTGCTCATATCCATTTTGAGGGAGAAAGGTGTTGTTATTTTTTTTTCATTAACTCTGAAGGAGCCTACATATAACTGTAGTTGGGAAAAAATCTGCCTTCATTGTTTTTGTAAAAACATTTAACTTAATTTTTTTAATACACACAATTAAGGAAAATTAAATGTATTTTTTTTATGTGGCATTAGGTTAATTTTCTTTACCTCTGAAGGATCCTACTTTTGTAGGTGGTAAAAGATTTGCCTTCATTGGTTTTGAAAAAAAAAATGATCATGAGGAGACTAAACCATACAATCAATGTATTTTTTTATTGAGATTTGATATATGAGATTTGTGGTAGAGACTTATTTTGATATATTTTGAGACACAGAGATATGAGATAATTTTAATGATACTTATGACAATGAGTATTGGAGAAATGTGTTCATGATTTTTTTAAATTTAGATTTGTATTTTTGTGACATTTTGTATTCATATTTGATATGGACTTGGTACTTTTTTTTTTTTGTAATATAATTGTAATACAAGATTGTTAATTCTGTATTTAAAAAAAAAAATGCGTACTTTGTACGTATTTTTTTTTACCGAGAGGGAAAGGTGATGTAAGGACATAGGCAGACATAGATAAATAGACAGACAATTAAATACTGTATCAATGTAGATGTTAGAGGGAATTCCCTGTAGTACGGTGACGCACCTAATGAATCGGTTATTGAACGAGAGGAAAAAGGGACGAGACGCGGACGGTTGACGAGAAAAGGAAAGAGATCATTGTTTTTGACACCCTTGTTTTATTTGAGTTTGGGAAAGATGTAGAATCAGGAAGGAGATAGGAGGAGGTATTATGTATTGAAGCTGCAACATGATAAACTATTCTTTATAGTTTCTGTAATTAAAGTAGTATTGATTGTTTTAATCCAAATTGACTTCCACGTTTTATTGGAATTGTTTGTGGAACAGTGTCTTTTGTATGAACAAGATAAAATCAAAGAAACCACCGCAACCACCCCTGAAAGTGCAGAACCAAGCTCTTCGCCTAATAACCGGCACACTTCGGACAACGCATACCGCCGCGGTAGAAATCATGGCAAAATGTAGCACCTCTCAATACACGCAGGACAGAGCCGTCCTGACCACTTTCGAGAGGTTCAAACGGTTGGAGGAGACCACTGTCCACAGGGAACTGGTCGATAACTGGAAGGAAGGAAAGAGGCTTACGATGAAGTCATTCATGCACTGTGCAAACGAAGGACGATACCTAAAGCTTCCGACTGAACGAGAAGGTTTGAAGACCCACTCCCGGTCTCCACCTGGCATGGAGTCCCACATGCCTGAGGTACGCATGAGTCTGATCGATACCAAAGTAACGAAAAGCAGCCAACTAGAGACGCTGCAAGAGGCAGCTAGAAAGACAATCGAGTCATATCGAGAAGGGGCGATCCTAGCCTACACTGATGGCTCCGTGGTCACTGGTGAGGATGTGTAAAGATAAGTCCGGATACGGTGCTCACATCGTCCACCAAGAGACAGGGTTCACGGAGGACGTTGCAGGGCCATGTGGATTTCTCTGTGCAGCAGAAGCAGAGATGAGAGCCATAAAAGAGGCGGTGGCGCACATTGACAAGAGGATCGAGGATGGGGCGATTCCACCGTCGGAAGTCGTCATCATGACGGATTCTAAGTCTGTTTTTCAAGCCATAGTGGGGCGAGGGGAATGGCCGCAACGACTGGAGGCTGCGAAACTTTTCAACAACTCATGACAAAACGCAGGGTAGCTTTGACGCTACAGTGGATCCCGGGCCACGCAGGCCTACCCAGGGAACGAGAGGCCGATGGCCTAGCAAAGTCCGTACACGAATGGACCTCTGGGAGTTTATCGCAAACTGCATAAGGCCTCCTATGAGTCCATCATCGCCAAGTTACGCAACCCTTGAACAAACTGTATGGCTTTCCAAACTGGGAAAGAGGAACCACAGGGCCAGAGGTAAGAAGGAATATGAGCGACCTTCTAAACTGGACCCGTGGTGGAGGCTTCGGAGAGACGAACAGGCACTGATAGCCCAGTTCCGTACTGGGCATTGTCCGATAGGCGCCTACTTTGGGAGTATGAGACCTGAATACGACTCACGTTGCCGACATTGCGGTGATGACGAGGAAACGTAGATCACTTGCTGAATGAGTGCCCACGTCTGGAGGCTTTCAGACTGGACGAGTCGGGAAACTCGCTGGCCATCGGGCTCTATGGCAGTCTCCAGATGTTGAGAGACACAGCTTGTTTCATTTCACGAGCCCCAAGGGACCCAGTCTCGGTCTGTTAAACATAAGAGAGTTCAATCAGAAGCGTCGGACCCCTCCCCGTGCATGTCGTCGGCGGTGGTTTTTGCCTGCCACCGGCCTTAATGCATGTGGGCTGGAGACGCCAGTGCCTTAATGTTTTACGAGGTGTTGCTCTCGACAACTTTCCCAGGTGGAGCTTCTTTAGTGTCAGACCTCCCCCATGCATGCCGTTGGCGGTGAACTTTACTTGCCATCAGCCATAAGGCGTGGGGCCGGGGACACTAGTTCCAGTGTGTCTTGGCTGGGATGTGTTGCTTCCTGACAACTTTCCCCAGGTGGCCCTTAAAACCCAGAACCCTCCTAGCGGTCCGGGCGGACAACGGTAGCCTTGCTCTGGGCTAACGGCTAATCTGGGAGCACGAAAGTGCAAAAATGCGAAATGCGCGTACCACGACTGTGTGCCGGTACTCCAGCTTCCCAGTACAGGAACGCAAGCGACTCTAGAGATGTTGCTCAAGGCCCCATGCTCTTGGGGGCCATGAACTGTTTCGGACCATAATATGGCACTTAAACTGAAGGCTACGTATAAACGAGATCCGTACGGCGCGGAATCCTCGACTATTAGTCTCGAAAAACCCAAACCCTAGAAACGGGTAAGGGCTTGCAAAACGTAAATTGGTGACATCGTCTCTGACGCGGACCAACACATTCGGAGTTCTACAGTACGCGTGGCGCTAGCGTGTCGCTGTTCGTCTGAACCTCTAAGGCCCGCACCCGGCCGGTACTATGGGGCTGAGGTCATCCCTAGGTGCTGGTCGGCCTCATGTCTGGCAGAAGACAACAAAGACTGCAAAAAATATGACTAGTACTTGGCGATCTAAATAGAAAGTAGCGTTGGGCCTCCTTGCTCTGGGAGACTCCCTGCTCTGGGAACAACGCGAAATCTAAAAGTACTTAGATAATTGCCGCTACCTACGCCACCAGCCCACCCCGCTCAGAAAGGCACCTGAACGCTCTTAGGTGAATGCGGTGGGATGCCCGCAAGGAAACTGCTAAACGCTCCCCGCCGCAGGACGAGCGCGGGAAGTGAACCTTGGTGTACTCGATACTGTGACCGAACGCTGGTATTGTACGGAGCCAGCCCCTCGATGGCAGATCGGGGTTTCGAGGAAAAGGCCAACCAACTCTCATTCCGAGAGATCAGACATGTCCGGCGGTAGGCACGCCCTGGCACTGGTTTATCCTGGGTCGAGGCAAGGGAGGCAACTGAGCTGCTCTGCTTACTTGTCAGACCACCCAACCCGCCCCTCCTGGGGCACCCGAAAAGCAAAATGTACAGACAAAGATACGAAACAAAGCGTCTGGAGAAGTACCCAAACATGCCTCGATGGATGGTTAGGGGCGGTATAGATACATTATAGTCAGTGCAGGTTCTATGGGTCTAAGTCCTCTTTAGAGGCCCTAGATGTTGTACAAAACCAGGCTCTCCGGCTGATCACAGGCACTTTTCGAACGGCACCCACAGCAGCGGTGGAAATCATGGCAAATGTGCCACCTTTGCATCTCGTAGAGAGCATGCCGTTATAACTGCGTATGAGCGGTTTAAGCGGCAGGAAGAGACCTCTGTCCTAAGGGAGATGGTCGATGGCTGGGTGGAAAGGAAGGAAGCGGCTCTCGATGCAGTCTTTTATGCACCACGCAGTAAGACTTGCCTCCGAGATTAAGCTGCCGACTGACCGCCTAATGCTGGAGACAGTCTCTAGGGTCCTCCTGGGCGAGGCTTTCTACATGCCTAAGGTACGCACGACCCTGGTCGAAACCAATGCTGGGAGCGCAAAGGATCGCCGAACCATCACTGATGTGGCTTTGGAGATGATTGGAACCTGGTCGTGGACGCTATACTGGCCTATACAGATGCTTCTGTAACCAGTATTGACGGTCGGACAAGCTCCTCGTTTGGGATCCATATCACTCTCCCACAAACTGGCTTTGTGAAAGATCATGCTGGCCTATGTGGGTCGCTCTGTGCTTACGAGGCAGAGATGACAGCCATTGAGGCAGTGACCACATAGGAGGGCTAATCGGTGGTGGTACTCGTCACAGACATTGTCATTCTCACTGACGCGCTCTCTGTTCCTGCCGTAAAAGGGACGGGAGAATGGTCAGCTTGCTGGAAGCTATGCTGATGGCAATACAGGGTCTTGCGTCCCAACATCGAGTGCATGTGACCCTTCAATGGGTTCCCTGGGCATGGACGCCTGGAACTGAAAGGGCAGGACTGTACTACAAGGCAATCCAACAGTCAACAGGATTCCCAAGTGCAGCCCATGAGTGCAAGAAAGAGCTCATTTGAGACAGCACGTTCCAAGATCTGTCTCTTGGACAATCGAAGTGGTTCTCGGGTTGGGCTCATGGGGTGAACGGAGTTAACGTCCGAAAGTTTCTGAAGCAGCCGTCCAAAACTGACCCGTGGTGGAAGGACGTGTCGAGCGGCGCTAATTGCCCAGTTCCGAACTTGCATTGTCCTATTGGCGCGTACTTTGGGAGGTTGAGGCCCATCGTCGACACCCTTTGTAGACACTGCAGGGAAGTGGAGGAAACCGTAGATCATTTGCTTTTCGAGTGCTCCCGGATTGGCGGACCACAGGGTGGACTATCCGGAAGCTTGTTGGCCATCGGGCTCTCTATGGCAGTCTCCAGATGTTGAGACACAGTGTCTGATCTCACGGGCTCTAAGAGACAAAGTCTCAGCCCGCAGATTACTGGAGAGTTCAAAGAGAGAGAGGGCCGCTTTTGAGCCTTTTTTCCGGCCAGTCCACCTCAGAAAGGTAAAATGAGTGTTTATAGTGGAAGGTAAAATATGTGTTTATAGTCGAAAGTAAAATGAGTGTTTATAGTCGAAGGTAAATTAAGTGTTTAAAATTCGCAAAATGCATTATAGGACGGAAAAAGCCCGCCGCAGAACAAAACTTACCCTAACCACGCCCCCCCAACCTACCGGACAAATATGTTTTTTTCATTAAAAAACGATGATATTATGTACATTTACCAAACTATTTAAGTTGTTTTTTTTTTACAAAATTGGGAAATCAGTTTTATTAACGAATTATTCAATATATTTAGCCACCAGAAAAAATTCCTCGTTGGACGTCCGTTTTAAACACGACTCTAAGAAGTAACAGCTAAGTTGGCAAACTATCGATACGGCATTTAATAAAGCGCCCAAGGTTGACACATGTGTGGAATGCCAATACTAACTTAAGGTAAGTACATATAATGTTGAAATGTGATTTACATCAATACATATTATGGACATATTACGGTTTAAATGTGGACTGTCAATACATACACTAGGTATGTACACTCATAGTTTTAATGTGGATTAATTATCAAAACATATCGAAGAGATGTACTGCGCATGTTTTACATGTGAATTTGGTTATATCAGTTTCATGTGTGCACAATAGGTATATGACTAAAAAATTTTTTTCATTAATTTTTTATTCCCCATACTGCCACAAGTGGATATTTATCATATCTAAACAGAAATTATCAATAACAACCCTCAACTGTTAAAAAAGGTCACCCTCCACATGCCCAGTAAATCGTACAGTCAAACCCGCATTTAGTATTTTAACTGTAATTTTGTTCTTTGTTGTTCTATGCACCGTCATCATTTTAGTTGGCAACTATTATATGCATAATAAGTATTTGTGTCATTTGGATTGTCCCAGAGCAGTTCTGTCAAAAATGCTCCAGCTTCCGAGACGAGCAAGAGAATTTGGACTTCAAATATAGTGTATTTCCGAAAAGGCATTAAATCTCCAAAGACTGATGACAGTCTTGATCAAATGCGAAAAATTCCAATGGAGCTACATATCATGAACAGATATAAAACAATTGCTTCTGATGTAAAAAGCAGAAAAGACATGATCGTACAATGTCGTTAAGAAGTTTGCAGACATAATCGAAGTCCTGGAAACTATGATTTCAATAGCGATGTTTAATGTAAGAGATGAGAAAGGAGAGGGGTTGGGTGCCGAGAAGACAGAGAGTTTATGCACTTCAGATTTACAACAAAAGGAAAAGTAGCTATTGATGATGATTCTCTAAAGATTTACCCAAGAAAAATTAAATTACTTAAAGGGAAAGTACCAGTCACAGAAAGCTTACTGAAGAAAGTGTTGAATCAAGCGTCTTACCAAATTCGGATGACGATTCTGGGAGTAAAGAAGATTTTTTGAGCGAAGAACAGTGTTTCAGTAGTAGTAAAGATAATGAGAACCCATTAAAGTCTAAAAGACCAAAGACTTCTTCTTCGAAAAGTGTCTAGTGATTACAGCAAAATTGAGTACAAGGAAGGTCCAAAGTCAGGAACTGAAGTTTGTATATCTACTCCAACTCAAAGCGGCATTTCAAAGGTCTAATGAAAGAAGGAGAAAATTTACAAGGTAATTTCATGAGAACTTTGAAAGAACATTGGTGCTTACAGTTTGATGGAAAAGACCATACAAAATAAAGCATATGAGGTTGTTATAAAAAATGAAAAAAGGGAGACATACTCGCTGTTCTTCAGCTGGCTAATGCAAAGGGGAGACAATATTCAATGAAAAAAAAAAGGTCTTCTTCTTTTCTTGGCTCTTCATCTCATTAAGGACCCTAGCCTGCCATATTACTCTTCCTCCACTTTTCCGAATGAAAAACTGTGCTCACGAATAAAATGATTGTTTCTGACTTGAAGAAGACTTGTGCGGTCACACTGTTACAGAAACACTTTCAAGATGTTGGATTAGAAAAGCTGTATACATTGGATGATATCACCACATTCTAGATACAATATTGAAACATGTCATGAATGATCATTTTAGTTTGTGGAGAGTAACATATATATATATATATATATATATATATATATTTGCATGATTTAACGATATTTCATCCTGGTCTGAGAGACATACCATGATCTACGGGGAATAGATCATTGGGGTTCTCTAGTCAGGAATTTAAAAAAAAAAAACCTTCTTGCGAGGGTGGTGGCAATGTACAATGAGGACTATCCGAGACCGTAGTATTCACAGTTGGTGGTGGTGACGGATGTGGTCGGCACACAACACCTTCCACTCCGTCCCACTCAAGCCCACCTGCGCAGCCAGCCATTTCGGGCTGAGGGTACAGGCAATATTACACCCTTCCTTCTGTCCTAGTGGCAGGACAAACCCCTTGCTTTGCAATTCTGGCGGATCAGTAGTACACACACCCTGCTGGTCTGGCCATTTTAAGCAAGTCTTAAAAAACCCTCCTTTCTGCCATCCTGTAGATGATAAGGGCGGCATACTCACCCCGCCGCTCTGTAGGCATGGCAGACATGCATCAGCGCTGCCAACAATGCTGGTGTGGTAGGTACACTACACCCTATTTAGAGCCACGGACTGTGTTTTATTTTTATCTCTCTTATTCATTGGACTAAGTCCGAGTATCGAAGATCTACAGATAAGTTGTATTTACTTAGAATTTTTGTAAGATTGTTTTAATGTAACTTAATTGTTCACTGTTCCTGGTAAAATTCTGTATTTCGTTTTTTGTTAAATACAGTGGAGGTTAAAATAGGCTTACCTGGAACAGCTATAACATTTATTTAAGTTCATTAGTTTTATTTCAACATTGATTTTAATTAGCAGTGGTGATCTTCTTCTGTTCAATTTTTTGTTATTGCTACTTATTTCTATTTGTTGGTGTATATTATTTATGCCATGGCAACCTTAACAGCTTTAATTGAGATGGGTGAGAACCTTAGGTAAAGTGGCAAGAATTGCGGGATTGGGTTAGTATACAAGAGGCCGAAGAAAGATAGAGAGAGAGAGAGAGGACAGAGAAATTGAAAGAGAGAGGGAGGATAAGGAGAGGGAAGAAAGACTAGAAGAGGATGACAATTAGAAAAATGGAAGCTGAAAATGCACAACTCGAATTACGTTTAGATATTGAAAAATATGTAACTAGAGATCGATTCAGTGATTTAGTCGAACCATGTGTGTCACAAGACGTTGGTAACAGAGATACAAGCGCTATTGGTGTTCGGGAATAAAGGGAGGAGTAGATAGTTCATATAGGTTTGAGACTGATAGGAAAGAAAAAGTTAGAAGACCGAAAAGCAGAACCAGAAATGAAAAAATAGAAAATTTGACACTTAGACTGAGTTCAGTAGAGAAATTGTTGTACAATATTTTTTCCAAATTAAATATGATCGCTGCATCACAACCTAAAATAGAAGAGGGGTTAAAGGTCATAACAGATAGACTAGGCATAGTGGAAACTTAGCCGAGATCAAAAGTGTCCAAAGGGAAATTAGTCAAATAGAGGTGGTTAAAGAAGACAGCAGACCAAAGGTTGTGCTAATGATAAGGAAATAGTTTAGAGAAATGTGCTAGGAAGAAGTGTCCAGTTTCAGATCCTGTTTGTAACCCGAAGTAACCATGTACCACAACGAAAAACAACTTTTTAGGGTCGTTTTAAACCTGTAGCTAGTCAAAGTCAGTCAGTGGGAGAAGATGAACAATGGCAGAGAATTTAGAGTTAGACAATGAGTATCAGCCCCTAAGAATGATAATTGTGAGAAAGAGATCTGGTCCTAACTGTGATGCGAGCAGAATGCACAATGTCATAGTGAGTACTGGTGTAGAAAGAAGTTTGATGTAAGAGAGAAACGTTGCGAAAATGAGAGTTTGTTGAAGTATGGGCAAATGAAGACACAGTGTAGACATGGTATGAATGATATGTTGCATAGGCGAAATGACCGACAACATCATGATGGTAGAAATAGATGAACTACACTTGCTGTGGGCAGTGGCGCTGAGAGACAACACGGCCCCAGGGCAGGACATCACAGGGCCCCTTAATATACAAAAAGTGAAAAAATGTACATGGTCGTGTCGGCTGGGCCCTGTTACAGATGGGCCCCTGGCAGGACCCCTCTGCCCCCTCTCGGCGTGCCTGGCTGTGGGGATAATTATCTCGGGTGATTGTTATAGAAAAACACGGGTGAAGATGTACATGGTAGACGAAGGGTAGAGCAATGATTTAGGCCTCATTACCCTGATCAATGTTTCTGCTTCTATGTCAGTACAAGAAATAATCGGGGTTGATAATGATCTTTATCAAATGAGAAAGCCGAGATATGGGTTCTTTCAAGGTAGGAAAGGGATTTAAATTGCAACTGGCGGGAGCATATGATAAATAGCTTGATTCTCAAATGGTTAATGTTTCTAATGTGTCACCTGTTAGTTGTTGTTTTTTTTTAATATGGGGTTTTGTTTTATTTTATAGTGACCAGTTCACTTTTTTTAGAAATTTATTGTCATTTGTTTAATACACTACTTGCTTTTTATAAATGATTTTTTTCTCAGACATTATGGCTAACTAGTAATTGATTAGTGTTAAATATAGTTATGAGGTTATATAAATTTCTTTTCGCATTACCGTGCTGTTATATTTTAATTTCTGTGTAAGGGCAACTGTAATGGTCTGGCATATTTTCATTAGTACTTATTACCATCGTAGGTTTTGTATAATAATTTTTGTGCTGTAAATATTCATAAGATAGATATATTTTCTCACTGTATTGGTGTTGGATGATAACTAATGATTGTCACATAACTATTTTGCCTAATCTAAAGCCACCTTTTAATTTAATATTGTTATACGATTTTGTTATTGCTGGCATTGAGTGTCCAATCACGAAAATTATGCCGTTTGTAAATATATTGTGACCAGTTGTAACATTTGTAGACAGGTTTTATCTCGCCATGTAAATATACATGGCTTTTATTAATTGTGGGCTAATTTTATGTTGTAGGCCTACCCGTTGTTTTCATATCTTGTTCGTTCTTTCCCCTCTGTCTAAAGATTAGCTAGGTCTCTATGTTGTATTATTATATATAGATCGTGCATCATCATGCTACAAACATGACCTGAATTAAAATGTTCACAAATAATAATATTTAAATTTAGAAACAGAGCCAAAAAACAAATCTTTGTTTTTTTTTAAACGTATGTTATCATAAGGCGTAGGGACTATTTGAAGACGCGTAGGAATTTATTTATTTCCAACTCAAATATTGCAACACGTTTTCTAAAGCAGTAAAACATAGAAAAAATTCCTTTTTATAACAAAATTAACTAAAAGATTTGTCCTATTTGATTATTTTATTGGTTATCGAGTACATACTTTTAGAATTAAAATAAAACCTTCAGTGCGAGAGTAATGTGCGGTACAAACTGAATCGCAATTGACCTTTCTCACATGTATTCCTGCGCGTCAGCTGTCTTTGTGTTAATATTGATATTTAAATACTTTGATTAATACTTAGCTCGATAAATTCTATTAATTTCGATTATTTTTCTATATTTTCGTCTAATCTTGATATAATGAGTTTAAATTTATTACCAAAATTCTAATTTTTCTGACGTTAACAAGATTTTAAAGTCACAAAATGTCCCGATATCAGATTATGTAGAGACTTATGTAGAGACTTATGTAGGGTCATATGTAGAGACTTATGTAGGAACTTATATAGTGACGTATGTGGAGACTTATACAGGGACTTATGTAGTGACTTATATAGGGACTTATGTAGAGATTCTATGTAGTCATATGTAGGGACATATATAGGACTTATGTAGGGATTTCTTATGTAGAGTCATATGTAGAGCCGTCCCCAGGCAATTTGGCGCCCTAGGCAGTCATCTATTAGACGCCTCGGCCCCCTATGTAGGGACATATTTAGAGACTTATTTTGGGACTTATGTAGAGACTTATGTAGAGTCATATGTAGGGACTTATGTAGGGTATTATGTAGAGACTTATGTAGGTACTTATGTAGAGACTTATGTAGGTACTTATGTAGAGACTTATGTAGGTACTTATGTAGAGACTTATGTAGGTACTTATGTAGAGACTTATTTTGGGGACTTATGTAGAGACTTATGTAGAGTCATATGTAGAGACATATATAGGGACTTATGTAGAGTCATATGTAGAGACATATATAGGGACTTATGTAGAGACTTATGTAGGGTATTATGTAGAGACTTGCGTAGGTACTTATAGAGACTTATGTAGGGTATTATGTAGAGACTTATGTAGGGTATTAAGTGTAGAGACTTATGTAGGTACTTATGTAGAGACTTATGTAGGGTATTATGTAGAGACTTATGTAGGGTATTATGTGTAGAGATCTCTATGTAGGTACTTATGTAGGGACATCAGAGAGAGAAGTTACGAAGGATTAAGCAAATACTTCTCTGAGAAGTATGTCCATGACCTGAAAAGCAGGCTTGCGGAGCCGCCATATTTTTTTCGGCTCCGGCTCCGGCCCCGGCTCCCAGCCACAAATTTTGACGGCTCCGGCTCCGGCTCCCTATTAAGATATTTTGCACGAGACAAAAAATTGTGTAATTGCTCCACGCTAACATCCCGCTGATAAAAAGTTATGCAAATTTTGCCGCGTTCACCCCCAGAGTCAGGAACTTGAAAATATACGCATTGTCCATTGTCGGTTTTACTAAAACAAACCATTTCAGTGCATCCAGAATTATATCATTATTTTCCATCGAGGTTTCTCTAGTCGCCATTTTCAAAAGTAATAAAAGTTATTTCAATGATCAAATTAGCAAATAGTAAAATGATACATTATTTAAAATATTTTAAAGACTTCAGTATTTATATTTATTATTGATTAATTCGGAAGTGACTATTCGGACCCGGGGCAGGCCCGTAGCCAGGATTATTGCATTGGTGGGGGGAGAATTTTTTTTTCGGCCGGGGGGGGGGCGCCGAAGAACTGATTCTGGGGTACAGCGGCGGATCTAGACAACTTTGACGGGGGGCAAAACTTTGACCCCCGGGGGGCGGGGCGAAACTGTTTTCAGTGTTGAAAATTGGTCTTTGAGCAAAAAATATTTGATAATTTAATGATGCATTACCTAAACTTGCGATACAACCGGAGGTGGGGATATGCCCCTGGCCTCTCCTCATAATTCCGCCCCTGGTGGGGTAGAAGAAATGTTTGGGGGGCGAAGATGGAGGTGCGAAGCGCCGAAAGCTTGCGAACGGAGAGGAGGGGTTTTGGGAGGGGACCCTCAGTGAGTCCCTTCCCAAGAAATTTTTTTGCAGTTCCATATCTGGAATGGTGCATTTTAGTACCGATTGTTTAGCTATTAATTAGAAATATATAATTTTAACTACGTTTCAATAGTGCATGCATGTTGCAGTTTTTATTAAAAATAATTTAAATAGTAAAGAGTTTTAATGACAAAAGTTTATTGAGGCTGAGCAATTTCGGATTCCTGTTATGAATATACACCATTTGTTCTGCTACACAATTGTTACATAATAGATACCTGATTTATATCATTATACTGTTGGTTAAACGTACAACCCGGGAAGAACGACAAAGATGCACGAATATAGCTAGCTATTTGTGTGATATATTTCTTATAAAATATTGAAAACAAAGAACAGATCTATCAACAACAATGACCCTAGTCGCAATTATTCAATTTAAATAAAAATTAATTCTGCTAAAAGTAAAATTTTGCAAAATAAATAACATCACTCAGAAATCACGGAGATTGTACTTTATTATTTTATTATACATATGTATAAAAGTGAAGTCAGAAGTCAATATTATTTTATTAACTTAAATAAGTTGCTAGTTGTCCTCAGAAGATATCAATATATAAAACTATTACAAGGTTACGAAAAGGGCCCACCGACAGACATTTCGGGTCCCTGGGCAGGGTGTGAAACGGGCCCCGTGCTGATATTAATATTTTCAAAAGTTGATTACCAGCTCATTTCGGGCCCTAAACAAAAATTGAACAAAATGATTGATGTTTTTATAGCCGTTATTATTAAAATTTTGTCAAAAAGCTCAAATCATGCACGGGGGGGGGAGGGGGGGACTCAGGTCATGAATGCCCTAGCCCCTCTATTACGGGCCTGGACCCGGGTACCAATAAACTCCGATTTTTATTCGACCCCGTTCCAATAAACTCCGATTGTTATTCGGACCCGTGGCAAATATGCACTTAGCTTAGCTATACATAAACTTTATTATTGTTTTTTGTTTATTTTTTTATAATTGTTTGAATTGTATGATTTAATCGTTACTCAGTGTCTAGGGTTTCACTAAGCGGACTCTGTATTATTATTTTTTCGTTCCGTCTAATAAGTTTAAATATAGCTAAGCTTAGTGCATATTTGCCACGGGTCCGAATAATCGAATTTTATTGGGACCCGGGTCCGAATAGCCACAGCCTTATAAATGTATCTGCTCTGTTTCAGATATTCTGTTTATAATAAAATTGTTAAATACAGAAAGCTACCATTTATTTTTAGTCTATTACAAATTGTAGGAGGCAAACAATCAAACAAATTTGTAATTTTAAAGCTAAAAAAAAATTCTGCTGTAAAAAAAAACCATTTGGGAGCCGTGGAGCCGCCAGATTTTTCGGCTCCGGCTCCGGCTCCAGCAAAAGTAGCGGCTCCCGGCTCCCCGGCTCCGGCCCGGCTCCGCAAGCCTGCTGAAAAGTAAGTTACATTTCGTTTGTAAATTTTACACTAAAATTGTTATTAAAAGTTTTTATAATTGACGATTAGGGTTACCAGTTTAGGGATAGATAGGGTGAGTTAACGTTAGGTTTATTTAATTTGTTATAATTTAAAAGGTAAAAAGCTCGGCAAACGTTGAGAATTAGATCATCTTTAAATCATAAGTCATAATTTTCAGCTGGACATATTCCTACCCTTGGCACTTATTGACAGTAACACCAACATTAACTTTACTCAATTTTACATTACCATAATCTTAACCGAAACCTCTAGTACAAACACTCATGTACATTATAATATTTAACCATGATTGTCAAAACAGTATATTTTTGGCTAGCATATATTGTGCGATAGATAGTAATTAAAAATCGGTAGTAAACTAAAAGGTTTGAAACTACTACCTCATTATGATGAGGTGATGGTCAACGATATATGATGTGATTGCCCAAGAACCGAAATACCACCCTGCCTGTCTCGCTAGCCTATACAGAAAAGCTCAGCCTAAAGTAGACTTCTGCAGATCAGAGATCTGATCAAATTCGAAAAGCTTTGGTCTTTGATGAATTGACAGAGTATATCGAAGAAGTAAAACATTCATCTACAAAGAAAGAAGCGATCAGCACCACAGTATAGGATTGCATCACTGAAAAGTGACTGTTACCTCGAGGTTGTATGTGGCATGCCAAACCAGAAATGGGGGGCTTGACAGACTTTTTTCATATGAAAATTAGTCGGCTCCTCCATCACTGTCCTGTGAAGGACGAATGAGAGTGTCAAATAGGGTTTATACAAAAAACGGACTTTTGAAAAACCGGTTGTCGAAGGTCTATTTCTCAAAAAACCGGCGAAAACCGTTTTAGGTTTTACTATAAAATAAGTGAAATAATGGATATTTTAAGCATTCTAGCAATAATTATTTTCAATGTATGTAGTACTTAATAAAACGTGTATGTGAAAGAATGAAGGATAATGTACTAAGTCAACCAATTTTTACGTAAAACAATAAATACAAGAAAAAATTATCAATATGACAGTAAAAATACTACTACTGTCTACTGGGTACCCATATTCATTTAAACTGCTTTATAACTAAACATATTTCTATCATGACCTTTGTTTCTCATGTTTCATTTATATTATATTGTCAAAGACAAGAGGCTTGGGTTTGATGCACATAATTGAAGGTTCTTGGAAATTAGCCTTTGTGATGTAGACCTCAGTATAGAGCTTATTTATATATATAGTCTATAGATATTACGGTTCTCTTCTACTCATGGTATTCAATTTCTGCCTTTCCTCTCTCTCTCTCATCCTTTGTATACGTCATCTATATATGTGACACAGTACATTTCTGCACCTCTCCATACCTACATCAAGTGCCCGTTTAAAAACATTCCACCGCTGTTGAACTCCTCGCCCCTCCCTTCATATAATTATATCCTCCTTCATATACCCTCTCATCCCTGAGATGTATTAGTTACATTATTCATTACACCGGCTGTACGACGGTCCTGCCTTGTTTAGGTTAGACGGGTTAGTGGTGGTGGAGGTGTTGGATGGCGAACATAGTTTAGTGTTTAGTCAACTTGAAAAAAAAAAATAGCCCCGTTCTGTCTATTGCTTAGTGATGAGCTAGGAGGCACCGATTATAACCCCCCCGTTTCAGGTTGTATACTTCCTGCAAGTCAACACTAAATTTGTGCGCTAAAAAAAATCGGATTGTTTTGTGGAATTAGTAAACGACTTAAATTTAGTTGTTCCTTTTCCAGGTCGAGGAAAACGGATGCAATAAATCTCTCAATGTTTTTATACCGTCCCCTCCACCTCCATCCAATCCTCAAGTTACCCCTGAACCACTTGGGCACCCTTCTTTTGTATCGCTCAACAGTTATTTTCTATCAATGCCAATGTAAACATGTCGGACTGAGTTCATTGGAAAAGTCACAATTTCCCAGATTTCTCTGTAATATCGTGGAATGTATCGACATTTTTTGCTATTTGTTAAGTTCTAAGCTAAAACCGGTTGTTAAAGCCAAAAAACCGGTTGTCGAATGCTTTGACTTTCATCAAAAAACCGGTTTTTCGCCGCCGGTTTAAAACCGACAACCCCCTAGTGTCAAGCAAGTCGGGGTTGCTGGAGTGTTTGGAACCTCTCCAAACTTCATCAGCAGTGCCAACAGTTACTGACATGACCATTAGGTGCATCACCACAATAGAGGAAAAAATTATTGTTTGTTTTTGAGCTATGTTTCTAATTTGTTCTAATATCATTAATAATAACTTGTGTAAAATATTTTTTCAAATCAGAGTTGATTTAGATGTCTCCCCCTCCCCCCCCGCCAAAGAAATTACAAAACATGACATGTAAAGAAAAAAAAAAGTTTATTCTAGCTCTATATAAAAATTACATTAAAGTATTAAATTATTTATCACTATTGCATTTAATTCAGTTTCACTTTGTTGCACGTTTGTAAGGTTTACGCACATTTGAGATACAGGTCCATTTCTACCACTTGAAGAATGTTTTGAAAATGTTCATCCGTTCGCGCTGCTTCAACAAAGTCAGATGCCATTTTCACTCTCTCGGCACAATCGTTATCAACGTTAATAGCAGCAACATTTTCTGCACTGGCAATGTAAGAAGCTGTTTGGCACCAATCATCAACAGGCAGTGCTGGAGGAATCCGTGTCCAGTTGAAGTATGTATATAGTAAACCACGAGTCAACTCCAGCCAGATCACACAACCGAGTTTTAGAATCACTGATTGGAATCGTGGTTTTCCCCAACCATTTCCAAATCGATTCTGTGGAGTTTGAGGGCAACCACTGGTCGAAGCCTTAGCAGAGCATCTGCTAGAGCTCGCTTTTCCAACACAGGTACTTCATTGCTGAACAGAGCAAGTGGGATCATTTCAGCAGTGAGGTACCACAGATGCCTATTCAGGGCACGGACGAAGACTTGGATATCGTTGTAATTCAAAGTCGCTTGTAGAGCTGTAGATCATTCCATGGTGCATCCACACTCTTTTTGCAAGTGAGCCACCACACGACATAAACATGTGTTACAAATGTAGCAAATGCACGAATTCGGCACTTGATCACGTGTGGTAATAGTACCTGGAGGCAATAATTGAATTTGTTTCTCACACAGTGCAATCTTGAGGCAATATATCAGCTTTGCCATCCATCGTGCTTTTGTGCAGGGCACCTGGCCTTTTAAAGTTAACCTCCTTATTTGTAGCATTCAGGTAAACAAGTGGACAGCTTAAGGAATTCGTGGTAGTCGTCTCGCCAGAATTCGGTTTGTTTACTAGAGTTGGCATGTGCAATTACCGCATCTCTCATTATCGTCTTGAGCCTTCAGATCATGATCAGCTAACGTAAACGAACTACAAACGTGAGACCAATCATGTGCCACCAACTCCCCAATTACTTCGCAGCTTGGTGAACAAAGTTATATCCGGGTGTTTGGGAAATTCTATTTTCATGTCTGCAAACACATGCGAGAGGATAACTTCACCAGTGTGATGGCGACAACCTGACCACAGAAGAGCACGTTGCAGCATATTTTGTATATAATGCAGGCAGCAGTCTGATGACCAGAGCTTGATCTTGTTGTGTCGAATGTCATATTAACGATATAATCATTACAATGCCACTCTGTCATTAGCTTCATGGTTAATTCTGCAATTATTTCACCAACGGGTTTCTCGTTGCCTTGGCATAATTTGGCACTCCTAGAAGTTTCAATTGCTTTGCATCACTGACAACAACTGTTATGCGTTCTTCAGTGACACGATGATTTTTTAGAGAAGGTGTCAGTTTGCCATCCCAGTGGAGAGTGCATTTGGGGTGGTTCCAGAGTTGATCTTTGTTGATATCTCACTTACAACTTTGCGACGTGAACGATCTGTAGCATAGGAAGAAGCCACCATTGATACATCACCCCCAGACTCGCTAATAAGGCCCTGTGAAAGTCTCTGCTGTGTTGGTGTAATCTTTAATCTTGTCGCTAGTGACACAAGATTTGGTCGGCTTAAAACATCTGGAGGTACAAATACCAAAGCTCCTGTTGACCTCTTCGCTTTTGCAATGGTATTATATCATCCAAACAGTTATCAACAAACTCCATATTTTCTTCAGATTTAGAAGTAGAATCATCGGGTTCGTCACTGCTACCCTCGCTGGAAGGCCCTGATATCGTTGAACATGCTGCATTTTCTCTTGCGCGTTTCTGACGTTCCAATGTTGCGATATCTCGTGAATGGCGTCGAGCGACTTTTTCGTAAGTGTTTTGTCAAATGATCCAAAGCTGGATGACCCGTCTCCTTTCATAGACCTCAAGAATGCTGATCTTCTGCATTCTTGATAATAGCTTCGACATTTGTATTACAGTTGAAAAGTTGTTGCCAACATAGATTTCATTTGTTCCAGTTTACGTTTGGTGGCTGGTGTGTTTCGGCGACTTTTATCAATTGAACGAAGTTTATTGTATTCATCAATAAGTTGAACAATCTTCTCACAAGCTCTCCTCTCTGTCACCATTGGAATGTTTGCTTTTTCGTAGAAAGCAGTAACTTGATTCAGCACAATTTTGGAAGTTGTAAATCGAGAAGGTGCACCAAGAGAACCTGGACGCTCACTGTGTGCTGCTACATTGCAGTGATATCATGCACCTCAAAATTTAGAACAAGTTGGTAGTCGAAGAATTCCAGTAATTATAGCATCATCAACACATTGCAGATTGCATGGCCAATGCCAAACAATCTGCTTTCAGAAGAGTTTGTGGTTTCTTTGTTCGCCAGGCAGGAGACGCAGTAATAACTGGATATGCAACTGTTGAAGTGATGCCAGGGTCAACCAGCATTTTAGAAGGTAAACATTTTATTGTTGTTTTTCATATCATTTCCATGTTCTGACTTTATAAGTCGTGTGTATCAGAAATTAAAATAATATAAATAAAGAAATTAAAATGTTTGCCTTGTTCATCATTATGCGGTAAGGAAAAGTGTTGTTTTTGCTAATAAAATGTGAATTTTAAATTTTATTTCTAGCACAACTGCTTATCAAAATCAATCATAGCTACCAAACATTATAAAACCAAAGACTATAAAACAATTTATTTAGCGCTTCACTTTTTGTATGTAAGTCTGTAAGACTTTACAAGAAGGATGGTTTTATCTAGATTTCGCTTAATTATGCAAACTTTGTTGAAGTCCGGGGGACCTCTAAATATTGTCAAATATTTATATTTTTTTACACAATGCTTTTTTTGATCAATGGAACAAATTTAAATAGCAGACAGATCAATTATTAAAATTTTTTTTTGGTGATGCACCCTATTGACCATCCTTGATGGGCGGTTGTCAATTTATGTCGAGGCCAGATCTGCAAGAACATTTGCTGACTACGCAAACCAGGTGGTTATCCCCATGTGATGCAGAGCCTGCAAAATGTCTCCCATCGTCTAGATGTTGTGTGGGACTGTGTTATCGAAGTGACAGCTTAAAGCTTTCACAAGAGAGCGCCGAGGACTAGAGAAGAGAAAGCGTGTGACGCCAAAAATCGTATTACCATCGCAGTGGGAAAGAGGCCTAGGTGAATGCAACAAGACCCAGTTGTTCGCATTCCTAGCACGATATCTTCTTACAGTACAATCACAGAAGCTAATTGTTACCACTCAAGGTCCAGATGTGATCTCCAATAAACCCATTGACCGAATCTTTGAAACGGGCAATTTACCAAGGAGGCCATATTTGGAGCCAGGCACATGAACGACAACCAGAGCTTCCTGATCCAAGTGAGTGGGTTGGCAGTTTATGGACAGAAAATGGCGGTGCCTTTTTGGACTGTTTTGCCACAAGCATCTATGACTTGTCGAACTGTTGAAATGTGCTTGTAAAAATGAATGCAGATGCAAGCGTTGTAAGTGCAACAAGGCCGGATTAAAATGCACTGCTTTATGCAGCTGTGTCTGTGGAGCCGACTTTTTAGTACAACATCCAGTTCAAGCATCTAACACAAATTGAACTATTTGAACCAATAGATTCAAAAATGTAAGGTCAATTTATCTTCATACTCAAAATTTACTTTTGTGGTCATTTTTATGTTAATAAAAATAGAAACTTTAACAAACTTGTGCATTTTCTGTATCACATTTTGTTTTGCATTATAAACTGAACATGTGTGCCAGGTTTGGTGTTTGTAGCTTAAAATTATCAGTTTGTCACCTTACATGAATTTCTTTAAGCGGCCATTTTTAATGTTACTATAAATAGAAACTGATCAAAATTTTGCTGTGGCCCTGTATCACGTTTTATTCAGCATAAAAAACTGGAACATCTGTGCCAGGTTTGTTGTTTGTGCGCACAAAATGCATGATTTTTCAACATACAACCCCAGCTAATGCCTATACGTTGTAGAAGATTTATAATAGGTTAGTAGGCCTACAGGAAACTTTTGATGATATTTTGTTCATTAACAGATTACGATCCCTTTGTTTGTAATAGGTGTTATTTATGGTACTGGGATTGTTTGTATATTTTTTTTCATGCTTTACCTTAATCTGTTATAATTAATTGTCTTTTGTGTTATGCAACTTGTAAAACTGTTGGGTGGACCAATATAAGTAAATTGCTTATATTTTAATTCCTATTTTTTTAGTTAAGATATTGTATTTGGAACCAAAACAAATTTGTTTGATAGATCGTAGAATGGGTGACACTTGGTAGAAGACGTAAGTCTAGAATTATGTCTCTTTGTGTATTTTATCAGCATGTCATTTTGACAATAATAATTATGTAATTTCCAAATGTATGATTTTTTTTGTTGTTTAGTAGATCACCCCATTTTTCTGGGACGATTATTATCAATTGTTTACCCACACAAATAGTTAATCAACATGTACCTTTTTTGTTTTTTCTGTGTGGGCTAACCATTTTATTACGGATCTGATAATGTTCAGATCGTTTTAGTTATACTTGCACTATTTTAAGTTAAATTAGTTTGGGTTTTAATAATATTTGTTGGCTTATCTGTGTTTGAAAATCCAGCAATAATTTAAGGAATATTAAAGAACAGGTATTACTATGGATATTCAGTTTATCTCACTAGTCTATGCGTATTCAATTTATCTCACCAGTCTTTATATAACCAGTTTATCTTACCAGTCTATATATAAAGTAGTTTATCTCACCATTCTGTAATATTCAGTTTATCTCACTATTTTATACATAATCAGTTTATTTCACCAGTCTATGGATATTCAGTTTGTCTCACCAGTCAATAGATAATGATCACTTGTACTCATAATTTTAAAACCAGTTGACAAAATAAGAAAATTATCACTTTAACTTGAATGTAACTGAGCACATTGAACAATTTTAAGTGACGTATTTTGATGGTTACAATTGTGCAATTAGATTTATTTAAAGACACATCTATATTAGAGAAGCATTTAAGACGTCATTGGTTAAGCTTTGCTCCCTCTTTAATAATTAACCTAATACAGCTACTGTTGGAGTACCGGTGGCAGCAGGGCTGGATTAACACATCTTGGTGCCCTAGGCACAAACTCACTCGGGTGCTCCCCTTCTGCCCCGAGCCCCCTATCCTCCACTGACCGCTGGTATGTTCATTATGCAAAATAACAAAGAAAAACAGTTGTTAACACATATTTTTGTATTACTACCACTCGTATAAAACCTACAATAAGGTATTTATGTATTCAAATTAATAGTTAATTAATTTTGTAATAATAATAGACAAATATACTATGACACCTTTTTAACAGATAAGAAGTCAAAGAGAGCAAACATTACATTTTAAAGTTCTTTTTTCAACATTTATATCTGGCAAAGTTATTGAGTACATCATCAAAGTTAATTTTGCGCAACAAGTCTGATTTCCAATCAATAGCAGACAGTGTTGTGCATGCGTTAACTCAAATGAGTTAAACCACGAGTTAACTCACGGGTAGTGTGTTGTGAGTTTGCTGTAACTCATCTTAACTAAAATGATTTATGAGTTTTAATTAAACTCTTATTTCTGTGAGTTTGAGTTTAAATTTGGTCGATAACTCAACTCATTATCAGCCTCTTAAAATTATTTCAAGAAAACAATTGATGCCAGATAATTTATCTTGCGTTATTTTAATCTTTTGTTTGTTCTTCTAGTTTATCCTAGTGCATGCATAATTATTTTCCCGGGCAAAATAGTAAATTAGTCTATCGCGATCCAAATCAGTTCAATTAACGAAATTATCGTTATTGTTATTATTAGAATAAGTATAATAGCACAAGTTATCGTTGTTGTTGTTATTAGAATAAGTATAACTAGTCGTCCTGCGGCGTATCATACGCCGCAAAGAAAGGGTGAAAGATACTGACACAATCTTTGATACTGACACAATCTTTGATACGGACACATTCCCTCATTTCCGCGGTTAAACGGATACAGAATTTACCGCGACGGGGGATAAATGAAATAGTTTCGTATTTAGAGCACATAAAAACATGATTACGACCAAACAATACTGTTTTAAAATTACTGGAGCTTGTCTAGACAAGAATAGTGTTGTACAACCACCATTGTGCTCGTATTGCTTAATATATTCTACCAAATAAAAGGACAAAACGTCATATAAAAAATTAAAATAATCTGGTTTTGTAAAAGAAAACAGAAAACAGCGCGCTTGCTGTGACGTATTCGGGAATTCCACAATCTATACAGGCTGGTGAAACAACGCGAATAGGTGACACGGGTGAGAACTTCCTGAGTGATCCATCTGACCCACTTTAAACAACACTCTTGCTGGGATCCACTATAGTGTTTTTTTTCCGCTGTCGCGAGTTGTCTACGTATTCGGGAATTCCACAATCTATAAATAGTCCTGCGTCTTGAAGTTATTAATTATATATATAGAAGATAGATAGATGGCACAAATTATCGATGTTGTTATTACAATAAGTATAATGGAACAAGTTATCGTTGTTGTTGTAATTACAATAAGTATAATGGAACAAGTTATCGTTGTTGTTGTTTTTACATTAAGTATAATGGTACAAGTTCCCCGTATTTTAGACGATACTTTTTTTACTGTAGTAAAAATGGAAGATGGAAAAATCGTGCCAAAATGTAAAAATTGTCTTAATAAAGTTATTTCTGGGATTGAAGTGGTCACCAGTAATTTTGTACGACATCTCAAGGTAAATAATGTAATTATTTTCATTTAAATGTTGTTTGAAAATATTTTTTTCTCTCTGTTGAAGTTAAATAGTTAAGTAAAATAATTTCATTTTAAAAACTAAAGTTAAAAAAAATGTTTGCACTTTCATAGGTCACCATTTTTTGATCTGAAAATTTCAAAAAGTGAACAGCGATTTTAAAACGTTATTTTTATTCATTTAATTTTTTTAAATATTTTTTCAGTTGGTACATCCCAGTATATATAAAAGCTTTTGAAGAGTACAAATCTTCAGTCAAAAGACAATATGACAGAATAGTGATTCTTCTGCTGGTCCTGCCCCAAAAAATTAAACACTGACAGTCACGGCCACTTCCAACCTAAAAAGTTGTCACAATCATATAGCCTATATATATATATATATATATATATATATATATATATATATATATATATATATATATATATATATATATATATATATAAGCTGTTTTAATGTCTAAAAAGAAAATTAAGGACCCATTAAAAAAAAAGTAAAACAGGAACAAGAACAAAAAGTTGTTTGTTTTTGGCGGGTAATTCTAAAAGTTGGGTCGCGCCCTATACACCCGCTGTTAAATCCGCCACTGATTGTAGCATGCATGTATTGTTTTACACTAACTGGTCTCAGACTATGAAATATAATGTTTATCATTTTAATGTTAAATTTGAAATTTTATGTTTACAATGAACAAAAAATAAAATCAGGGGCTAAATGAACATTTGTATATCATACAGATTGTGTATATATATATATATATATATATATATATATATATATATATATATATATATATATATATATATATATATGATGAAGAAATTATAATGGGAGAGTGAAGCGAAGAAAGAAAATCTGACCAGTCTAATATCATTTATTATTTCTCTAAAGTGAAGATTGCCTGTACCTGAACGCCTGATACCGAACACACCAGAGGTGAAGCCGATTTTGGTTTGGATATTCGGTGGTGGACGGGGAGGGTCATCCACTCTAGATGTTTGGTGACGGGTCCATTTTGGCCAGGAATAGAGGTGCTCGTGGTCTCATTCAACTATAGGTATGTCAAGTCACTAGTATATATTACACTGGGCAACAAAAAATATTTTTTGAAAATCGTCCAGGGTTTTCTAGTTGAATTAGAATAATTTTGATGCTCTGAGTCCGAAAATGACCTTGGTTTCGCTCAATCAGGTCAGGATTTTTTGCTACAGAAATTTTAAAAAATCGGTTTTTGTAAAAAAAACAACATTTTTGCGGATCATCAGCTGATAAACCATTGACGATTTTTCCTGTTTTACTCAAGAAATAAAAGTCAACGTAGTCAAATTGATTCAGCTTTTATTTATCCACCAAATTTGATAAGCATAATTATCATAATATTAGTATAACAATGAGCGTTACGTGAAACAAAAGTTCAGAGTTCAATGCATAAAACGGCGTTTCTTCGATTCCCGTGTGCGAGCAGCTGCTGGGTTGTCTCTCTTCATCGACCAGCAGTAGTCCGCCAGCATGACTGCGTCTCACCTCCCCTGGTACCGTTCCTCGATTTGGCGGATGTCCTGATGGAACCTTTCTCTGCTCATCGCTCATCGCCCCAGGTTTTCAGGAAACTTCTCCATGTGTGAGAACAGGGAAGTGCATCTTTGTACTCATCAAACAATCTGACATTTTATAAGTCCTCTATCATGCTGCTGATGGGTCTGGCGTGGTTTGCTGCTTTCGTGTTCCCCAGGAAGTTGTTCACCACTTGCACAAATGATTTCAGGCGGCGCACTCACATGTTCATGGAGATGTGGAACTTGTGTCTTTTATGAGCTGTTGCATCTGTGGGCCGTCGAAAATGCCGGCTCTAGCTTCTCAATGGTCAGTTGAAGAAATGCTCGGCACATGTGGTTGAAGCATCTCCCATCCTTGTCCAGAGCGCGTGTAAACTGTTTCATTAACCCATGTTTCATGTGTAGCTGTGGGATCAATATCTTCTCCCGGTCAATATAAGAGGTTCGTTTATGACGCTTCGCCCCTGGTACTAACTGCTCTCGCGCCGGACACTCTTTCTTTACATAGTGCTGGGCCTGTCGCGGCTGTCCCACATACATATAAAGCATGGGTACTTCGTGAACCCGGACTGCTAACCAAGTAGAAAGTTCACCATCTTCATGTCGACGCAGATGATCCATTGGTGCTGCTCATATTGGATTTTGTCGAGTACATATTTCACTGCTTCATATTTCTCTTCAAGAGTTGTGGAGTGCGCAAGAGGGATTGAGGCAAACTTGCTCCCTTTGTGGAGAAGTACACACTTCAAAGAGCGCGTACAGCTGTCAATACGAAGAGTCGCCAATCTCTCGATCGTATTGAGGACCGCCGAGTTTATCAAGAAGACCGGCGATATATCGGCAGTACATAAGGCCCTCCTAGCAGAAGTAGCCCATGTAGTCCTCATGCCTTCTACCGGAAGAAAGTTATACGCGCGTCCTGCTAAGTAGATTATTTTCTTTTTGAGTCTGGAGGCCAACAGCTCGGAGGAATTATTCGCCGACAACATGAGATCCCAAACCAGATCATTAACCTCACATTGTGAGAACGGCTGCGATTCATACTCCTCTTCTGTATCTCCCTCCTCGTCTAAAGTGGTGCCTCATCGTCGCTTCAGATCTCTGAACGCTGGTACAGGAATTTCTTCGCAGTGAGCAGCTGGACGACGGGCAGATGGAAGATCGGGGTACTGGAGGATGTGCCCAATCAAGTGCTGATGCATTAAATAATCAAGTGAAAATCCAGATTGGATGATTTATAAATAAAAATAAAATTATCTGTTTTTATAATTGTGATTATTTTGCTCTAATTTTTATTCAGCTAATTTAGAGATTCCCTTGAATACGTATAGCTCGTCAGGTAGGTCTATGGCTGTGTCTCAAGAAGTTGACCTGACTGAGCAAAATCAATGTGATATTCGGACCTGCATCACCAAAATTAGTCTAAATCAGCTGAAAGACCCCTGACGATTTTTTGGCTGTTGCCCAGTGTTATATATCATCTTGGTTTCATTCATCTATAGGTATGTCAAGTCATCACTGGCATATATTATATATCATCTTGATTTCATTCAACTATAGGTATGTCAAGTCACTGGTATATATTATATATCATCTTGGTCTCATTCAACTATAGGTATATCATATTGGTTTCATTCAACTACAGTTATGTCAAGTCACTGGTATATATTATATATCATCTTTGGTCTCATTCAACTATAGGTATATCATATTGGTTTCATTCAACTATAGTTATGTCAAGTCACTGGTATATATTTATCATCTTGGTTTCATTCAACTATAGCAATGTTAAGCTACTTTGGTGGTTTATGGTGTATGTGTAATTGTGGCAGGCTCAGAAGCTTGTGGAGGGTCAGGGTGCCCGCCCCCCTACGTTTTGTCTGGCCCCTCTGCTTATTTGTGCTACTTAGTAAAATGTATCACCTCCCCCGCCCCGCTAATGCCTGGCCCTCGCTGTAGAATCCCCTGGCCACTGCTGTAGAATTTACGCTACGGGCTGAATTGTATCTCCTTTAACTCAATTATTTGAATTACGTTGTATGTGTCACAATTTAATACATCAAGTCATGAATATACGTTACATAAAATATCTTTGTGGTTTCATTTAGCGATGGCGCATTGAGGGAAATGTTGTGTTTATATTAGAATCATAGAACAAAATAATCAATCTATTGTATCAATTTTCTTGTAGAGGTGATGTCCATTTATAAACTGATTGGCTTATTTTATTGTCTGTATACAGAGTTGGTCCTTTCGGTTTTCTCTTCACTGGAACTGCAGACAGCCCAGGAAATGTTGGACTTCTTGATCAGGTCATGGCCCTTGGAGTAAGTCTTCAAGTTTTTGTTGTTGTTTTTTTTTTTTGCTTCTGTTGTATTGTTGTTGTTTTTTAATTACATTTTATTTGTTTATTTTTTCTGTGTCTAAATAGAATTTGAGGTAGCCGATAAGGTTCTTTTCATATTTATTTTCACTCCCCAATATTCAGCTTTTAATGAATTTTCGAGATCTGTTTTCATTCTGAAAAAAGTATTGTAAACCTTTCTATAAAATATATCGTAATATAGTAAGTTAGTATTCAGCCGTTGTAAAACAGAATAACATTTAAAAAAAGATAAATTTAATAAGTGTCTTAATGTTCAAAGATTGTAGTGGTAGTGATTTCTGTAAAGTTACAAATAAAGAGATTGTATGTTTAGCCCAACACCTAGCCGCCTTTACTTCCCCAACTAATGCCATGTACCCATTTCAAGTTTTTCAACAAACTTGGTCACATGATCTGAAAATTCCATTGGTTCTCATTAAGAATCAAACCCAGAATCCTCAGGTCGACAGTAGCGTTCAGACCGCTCGACCATCCATCAGCCCACTAGTTTCTATAGTCTTCAGACTGTTTTTGCTACTGATGAGATCACTACATTGGACCCAAACAAGTGAAACATGCGATTGCTCATGGTACAAAATATGGCATCGCATATGAAGCATATTTGGGATGCGAGTAAGAGATCAGAATAAATCATGGGCTCCCCCTGCACGTCATCTGTTGATTGTTGTAGATCAACATTAGGAAGGTTGGCTCCGTGGTTCCAGAAAGCGTATGCCATTTGCCATCCCTAGAATGAAGAGGGGGACCTACCAACCACCTAGATGATTGCTACTTCGTATGGTGAACATATTAAAATATAAGAAGCAAGTAGACAAAAGCTCTGGTGTATCCAAATATCCCGTCTTCCATTGCACCAGTGTCACACGATGAAGATTTGCTCATCCCAATTCCACCTGTCAGGCTGACGATAACACCCATGATTCTGATGAAGAGAGGGATGATGATGATGATAATAATGATTAGGGAGCGACCGATATGCCTTTTTACCACGATAGTCCGATACCGATATTTTTCTCCAGCATTTTTACCGATACCGATATTTTTTTTAATCAACAACAATGCCAAACACGTTTTTATCGTGCTGCGTTTCCAATCTTATGACGTATGTCAACCCATGTTCACCCCTTCCTGTCATATTTCGTAACACTTCGCCCACACGTGTCTTGTTTACCCCTTCCCCCCCCAACTTCCCATCCAAAAAAAAAATACACACAGATGTTCACTAATTGTATCATTCAAGGTCATACATTAGAATTAAGAATGCCAATGATGGGAGACTATTGGTTTGGTTAGAGATGATGATTCTCTTGTTGTGTATTGGTTTGTGAGTTGCGCAGCGCTGAGTTTCAGGTATGAGTTTTCCTCCCAAGTGTCATTTGGTGCGTGTGGTTCAAATGGCAGTTGGGATGTTGATCTTGAAAGAATGCGGACATATTGGGAAGTATTAACGAATGGGGCAAATTAGAAGCCCTATAAGATCCTGTACACAACACCTTCACAAGAGACAGAAACGTTGAATTGTACACTTAGATTTTTTTTCCTAGTTTTGTCATAGTGAGATATGTTCTGAATTCTTAATAATTGGATTTAAATGATTGTTCATTTGTTAAAAAAAATTGTTTTATTTGCATTGTGCAATTGTCTCAGTACTAGCACTAAACAATTTAGTAACTAATGTGTTTTAACAAAACTTTATTTTTGAAATCAGCACATCTGATTTCATAAAGAAAGACTGAAAAATGCAGAAGAACATAACTTTTGCAAAGTTTGTTACATAGTGTTGTTTTCTTCTAAATTAGATTGTATTAGTCTTTAAACGTTTTCAGTGATACCCTTGGTGTTGATGCCTCCTGTTTACTTGACTTGGCTATGGGCCCGAACGTTTTTACGTAAGAAACTATGAATTATGTAACTTAAAATATTTATTCAAAAAAACTTCATTTGACAGTGGATCAAGGATAATGCCAAAATCATGGGCGGTAATTCTGACAAAATCACATTGTTTGGTGAGAGTGCAGGGCAGTAAGTGTCGGCTACCACATGATGTTCACCTCTCCAGAGGTCTCTTCAACAACGCTGTCATGATGAGTGCCTCACCATTGCACAATGGGAATCAAGGTAATGAGCGTACAGTCAAACGTGTCATTGTTTATGTGTGTGAGTAGCTATCAGTTTCACACTAAATAGACAATGTGTAAGAGTTGGTGACAGTTTCACACTAAATAGACAATGTGTAAGAGTTGGTGACAGTTTCAATAATTAAATAGACAATGTGTAAGAGTTGGTGACAGTTTCACACTAAATAGACATTGTGTAAGAGTTGGTGACAGTTTCACACTAAATAGACAATGTAAGAGTTGGTGACAGTTTCACACTAAATAGACAATGTGTAAGAGTTGGTGACAGTTTCACACTAAATAGACAATGTATGTGTGTGTCTTTGTTTGATTATGTGTCGAGTTTCACCACACAAAATAGACATTTTGTATGTGTTCAGTGTGTATGAGCAGATGTCATATTTACACAAAATAGACACTGTGTATGGTTGAGAATAAATGTCAGCTTCACACTTAATAGTCATTTTGTTAGAGTGTGTAATTGCCAGTTTTAAATAGGTAAAGTATCAATATTATCAAAAATATGTGTATGTAAGTGTATATGTGAGTGTGTTTATGAGTATTTCTCACTATACATGACTACGTGTGTGTGCGTTGATATGCGTGGTTAACAAGTTCACTCACTGGACTAATGTGCAAGTTCTACTCACTGGACTAATGCAAGTTCTACTCACTGGACTAATGTAAAGGGTCTACTCACTGGACTAATGTGCAAGTTCTACTCACTGGACTAATGTGCAAGTTCTACTCACTGGACTAATGAAAAGGGTGGTATCAAACTTTATGGAAGTTTACATATCTATAAGGAGTGCTCTGAACATAAATATATTGATTACTCGTAAAATAAATAATTCATTCTCCAATGAGTTTAAAAAATATTCAGGTGAGAAATTAATAACAAATTCTAAATATTAGTAAAGTGAAGTCATTATTAAAGGATAATCGTTTAAATTCAGGAACGGGATTTTTGCTTCGTTTAAAATGTTTATTTTCCGAGGCTATGTTTTCTATCAGATGAAAATGTAAATGTTATGTAGTTTCGTTATTTAACTAGAGGCTAACGCAAACATTACAAAACATTACCTTCTACATATAATCGGAGGGGGGGGGGGTTAATTAAGACTGGGGGTAGGCAAGGGCGGATTGGCTGGTTTTCGCCACCAAACTGTGTGGTTTTATTTACTTTACTTACTTAAGGAAATAATACCTTCTGAGAAAGCACTTTGAGTATATTTTATGCTTTTTTTTTTACCTAATTTAAAACATTGAAAAACTGGTAAAAGCTTTCGCAAAAAAATCGTCTAAATCGGCTGGTTGCTGCCTGTCCGCCAAGCTCCCCAATAAAAAACATATTATGTTCTATGCAGGCTTGCGGAGCCGGAGCCGATATCGGAGCCGTTACTTTTTTGTTGAAGCCGGAACCGAACAAATCTTGGCGGCTCCACGGTTCTAAATGTTTTTTTTTACAGCAGAATTTTTAGCTTTAAAATTGCAGATTTGTTTGATTGTTTGCCCCCTACAATTTGAAATGTTGTCATGTTTTACGAACGCTACGACAGTAACAGCATTTAAATGATAGCGTGCTCGCTAGGGTGATAACAAAAATTATGAAACCACTTGCAATCGAGGAAACTTTATGTGTAATTTAAGACTATAAATAGAATTTTATTTTTTTTAAAAGTTCCCCCACCCTCCCCATTTTTTTTAAGAAAAAAGTAAAAAAATAATTTTTTTTTCAAAAAAAAGGACATGTTTTTTTAGCTTAATTCAAAAGAGTAATAATAATAATAACTGATCAACTTTTATTAATAAATACGATACAGAACAGTTAGTAATATGTACAGAATGTGCATGTAAGAAATGTTCAAAACATATTTTGGTCCTATGAACTTCAGATTCAAAAATTTAATTTTTTCTCCTTTTTCGCATGAAGTTCCGCCATCAGTTTCGCAGCACGTTCAGCAATTTGGTTAGATCTGCGAATGTCAATTATGACTTCTTGACTGATCAATGGGTCTTTAAACACTTAATATCCTTCGTATTTTATCTTGATGAGTGAGGTAAACAGTTAATTGAAGGACGCTTCATTGTAGTGTTGCGAATTGAACCAAGCATTTACCCATTCGTAGCAGAGATAAAGTTGCAGGCAGAAGCAAGAATGCTGCGCCACTCTGGTATCAGAAATAATGCTATAACACTATATATCGTACGTGAGTTCCATCTTGCCTGGTGTAAATTTAGTAATTTATTCCAGCTGATGCGAGGCCAACGTGGGTTCTGCCTTTGCTAACATCTTCTGGTCGCAAGCAGAAGCGGTAATCAGCTTGAAGAGTGACATAGTTTGTAAGCACTTGTCAATGGAGGAATAGTTGAGTTCTGGTTTGCTCGTTGGTTCTTCATAAGAAAATTCATGACATGTTTCAGAAGAAGGTCGAGTACATAAAAAGGATACAGTCAATATATTGTGGCTTCTAAAAGCCCTTGCTCAAGACATCATCCCGTATGAGCCTTACAATCCCGTGCAAATGGTCAGTATTTCTGCGGTCGTGTTTCAAATTAACATATAAATATTTTCTCAAGCATCATATTCATCAATTAGCTGATGTAGTTCATCAGACGGCCGCGGCAGAACCACACCACTCTCACATTTAAGATTTCGGTTGTCATAGTTTTCTGCACAACTACTTGATACTCTTCCCTTGCACTCTTTCAGGGTTTTTTTGCTCAATAAGAGGTGGTGGGTCTCTTCAATAAGAGGTGGTGGGTCTCGAAGTTTTTAGATTTTTACTAAATGAAGAAAACTATAAGAGGTGCCGGTTGTATTTCAGAGGTGCCGGATCGCAGATCCGGCGCGCTACATGGCAAAAAACCCCTGCACTCTTTTTTACCATCAAAATGGAGACAATAGGGATCTTTGCTTTGAAGTTTTGAACAATTTTAGTTTTCATTTTCCGTCCTTCAGAGAGCAATTTCGTTTCCAGACACCCGCCTGACTTGGAACCGGCACATCAGGACCTGTTCAGCAATGATTGCTAGAACGTCATATGCTTTATGTGTAGAAATGTTTTTCAGTTCTAGTTAACCCGCCGTTCTAGTGCTTGCTCTTTGGTTTTTCGGTTTGCATTCAGAAGATGACGTTAAAGAAATAGTTGGAGACTCGGGTGAAGAAGCAGAGGTTTCAGAATCCGAAGATTTTGAGACAGTTGTATGTTTTTGTGTAGATTGTGAGACAGTTGTATATGTTTTTGTAGGTTGTGATTGAGAAGAGCAGGCTTGAGATTGAGTTTTGATAGTCGGATTCGTTTTCTTGGGCTGAATTGATTCCAGAGGGCTTGTTGGACCACTGAATAACCAATTTTTCTCCACTGTCAACTTGCCTCTTTCAGGAAGAGCTCTTTTATCCTCTGTCTTTTTCCAATTTCCCCATTAACGTTGGTGACATCAAATAACTGAGAAAATGTCATCCGACGGTTTCTTTTGTTTTTGTCATATAAATCAATTAGACCATTGAGTTTCATTCTGATTAGTGTGCTGATAATAGTGTAATGTCTAGAATTTTCCTCCATAGCAATTCTATATCAGTAATCATAATTTTCATTCGATCCAGTCGCCGTTTCTGGCTATTGTTGAAAGTGAAGTTTCCAAGAATTTGACGGTTTGTCGGCATCCGTGTGAGATTGATTAGCTTTTCAACAGATAGAATTATTGTATACCTCTTTATTTTAGAAGATGAGGGAAGATGAGTATAGTAAATGCCTTGTTTATAAACAGTCTAGAAAGTCATATAAAATTCAGTGTGAAATCGAAACCGAGAGTCAAACTGCGCGATATGAGAAAACAAAATTAAAAGGTGGGAACTTTTTCAATTAAAAAAAATAATGTTGCTACTGTCATCTACTTACAATTGTTCCTCGAATGTAAGGGTTTCAGTTTCGTTACAAGAAAAAAATAGTTATCAAATTTTAGTACGCACATCACCACAAGAAATCGTTTTGTGTTCGTTTAAATTCTTTGTTTACACTCCGAATTTTTTAATGGCATGTTATTTTGTTATATATAAAGTTAAAACAGTTTTATTTTATAGAATAATTGTATCAACTATTTAAAAATAAATTTTACTGATGACGACAAACAGAACGCGTCATTTCGTATTATTATTTGACCGCGAATTTGTAATAGACTAAAAACGAAATGGTCGCTTTCTGTATTTAACAATTTTATTATAAAGAGAATAACTGAAATTCGGACCCGGGTCCCAATAAAATCCATTTGTTATTCGGACCCGTGGCAATATGAACTAAGCTTAGCTATATTTAAACTTTATTAGACGGAACCCGAAAAATAATAATACAGAGTCCGGCTTAGTGGAACCCTGAGAGAGAGAGAGAGAGAGAGAGAGAGAGAGAGAGAGAGAGAGAGAGAGAGAGAGAGAGAGAGAGAGAGAGAGAGGAGCAGAACAGAGAGGTACAGTTTGACAAAAGTAGGTAGCACACAGGATAGAGTAGTGATGTTTCAGTGAATATTTATCTTGGAGTGTATAGGTTCATTCTACTTATATTTTAAAATAATATTTTGTGTATCGTCAAATAAAGTATATGAATCGGACTTGGCAGTTTAAATAATTTATTTGTGATGTCTGTGAGTGAGTACAAGCTTAGATAAAGTGTCAATCACTATCAGAGAGGAGAATACAGAGACAAGAACTTTAATCTTGACCACATGAGACACAAACTTTGCAAACTTAATCGATAAAAAATCCATTTAGCTTGATTACAGTGATCATCACAAGAACTCACAATGTATAACTAATAACACAAGTAGTTATAACATTTTCTCTCTCTCTCTTCTCTCTCTCTCTCTTTCTCTCTCTTCTCTCTCTCTCTCTCTCTCTCTCTCTCTCTCTCTCTCTCTCTATGATATATATATATATATATATATATATATATATATATATATATATATATATATATATATATATATATATATATACGTGTGTGTGTGTGGTAGTGTCTTGTGTGTGTATGTACAGTTAGAAATGCTCGGACAACAAGGTCCTGTATTGACCTCTAGTCTGGCTTTAGTCGAATAGCCTCCGCGTGTAACACAGGAGGGGCGGTGATCACATGTAATTAACGGACGTGATAGTATCACACGTGTAACACAGGAGGGGCGGTGATCCCATGTAATTAACGGACGTGATGGTATCACACGTGTAACACAGGAGGTGCGGTGATCCCATGTAATTAACGGACGTGATGGTATCACACGTGTAACACAGGAGGGGCGGTGATCCCATGTAATTAACGGACGTGATGGTATCACACGTGTAACACAGGAGGGCGGTGATCCCATGTAATTAACGGACGTGATGGTATCACACGTGTAACACAGGAGGGCGGTGATCCCATGTAATTAACGGACGTGATGGTATCACACGTGTAACACAGGAGGGGCGGTGATCCCATGTAATTAACGGACGTTATGGTATCACACGTGTAACACAGGAGGGGCGGTGATCCCATGTAATTAACGGACGTGATGGTATCACACGTGTAACACAGGAGGGGCGGTGATCCCATGTAATTAACGGACGTGATGGTATCACACGTGTAACACAGGAGGGGCGGTGATCCCATGTAATTAACGGACGTGATAGTATCACACGTGTAACACAGGAGGGGCGGTGATCCCATGTAATTAACGGACGTGATGGTATCACACGTGTAACACAGGAGGGGCGGTGATCCCATGTAATTAACGGACGTGATGGTATCACACGTGTAACACAGGAGGGGCGGTGATCCCATGTAATTAACGGACGTGATGGTATCACACGTGTAACACAGGAGGGGCGGTGATCCCATGTAATTAACGGACGTGATGGTATCACACGTGTAACACAGGAGGGGCGGTGATCCCATGTAATTAACGGACGTGATGGTATCACACGTGTAACACAGGAGGGGCGGTGATCCCATGTAATTAACGGACGTGATGGTATCACACGTGTAACACAGGAGGGGCGGTGATCCCATGTAATTAACGGACGTGATGGTATCACACGTGTAACACAGGAGGGGCGGTGATCCCATGTAATTAACGGACGTGATGGTATCACACGTGTAACACAGGAGGGGCGGTGATCCCATGTAATTAACGGACGTGATGGTATCACACGTGTAACACAGGAGGGGCGGTGATCCCATGTAATTAACGGACGTGATGGTATCACACGTGTAACACAGGAGGGGCGGTGATCCCATGTAATTAACGGACGTGATGGTATCACACGTGTAACACAGGAGGGGCGGTGATCCCATGTAATTAACGGACGTTATGGTATCACACGTGTAACACAGGAGGGGCGGTGATCCCATGTAATTAACGGACGTGATGGTATCACACGTGTAACACAGGAGGGGCGGTGATCCCATGTAATTAACGGACGTGATGGTATCACACGTGTAACACAGGAGGGGCGGTGATCCCATGTAATTAACGGACGTGATAGTATCACACGTGTAACACAGGAGGGGCGGTGATCCCATGTAATTAACGGACGTGATGGTATCACACGTGTAACACAGGAGGGGCGGTGATCCCATGTAATTAACGGACGTGATGGTATCACACGTGTAACACAGGAGGGGCGGTGATCCCATGTAATTAACGGACGTGATGGTATCACACGTGTAACACAGGAGGGGCGGTGATCCCATGTAATTAACGGACGTGATGGTATCACACGTGTAACACAGGAGGGGCGGTGATCCCATGTAATTAACGGACGTGATGGTATCACACGTTTGGTCTCAAGCCGCTCCCCATCCTCCAGACACGTTCAACGTACCATGTTGCACCTACCTATATACTGTTTCACGTGTTACTGATACACTTTTGAGTCAGGTGTGTAGGTGACGCGGGTTTCATACAAATGGGCTGTTTATTTTATAGTGTTGACTGACCAAGAGTAGAATGACCTGCAAATGTTACCTATCCAACGTCCACTCTGTGTCCCTCCAGGTTCTGATGGTGACAACTACTGACAACATGAGGTGGACTTGACAGTTGCTGGACGATCGGAAAGACTTGTTTGTTTAGTTTCAACGAAGTCAGTTAACCTTCTGTCAATATTTGCCTGGTGTCAAGATGACCCAGTACTCGAGCATTTAAAAAAAAATAAAAGTTATACATGTAAGTCATTTTGACTCTGTTCTGACAGCAATAGCGTCAATGTACATTTTTGTTCACTATGTCAAGTCAACAAAATATTGTAATAGCTTCCCGTTTATTGAGTATCAGTTTTACAGTGACTAGAAGCTATTATCAACAGATCAATACAATTCAATAAAAAAGTTGATAATAAATTTACCAGTTAGTTAAGTCTATCTAACATTTATTTAAATTACGTGAGTGTATCACTGACATGCGTAATGGTTTGTTTGATGCAGCTAATAGTGGAATAATGCCTAGATTCGTAGTCAACCTCTTCACAGGCATTGATCACACGGAACATGCATTGTATATATAGAGAAATCAATTATGTTCAGTTTTTATTATTTCTGTGGTGTAGATACTCGACTGTCGACCTGAGAGTCCTGGGTTCGATTCTCGGTGAGGCCCATGGAAATTTTTCCAGGTGAAATTTGGTACAAAGTCGTCCCACAAGTTCACCCAGGTTTAAATGGGTACCTGACTTAAGTTGGGGAAGTAAAGGCGGCTGGGCGTTGTGCTAACTGCTAACCACACAATCCCTTCTTATGCCGAGGTTATAGAAACAGATGAATTCTACACTTCATCTGCCCCGATGGCCCGTTAGGGCTAAGGGAACTTTACTGTTACTTTTATTATTTCTGCGTGAAGCTTATGTTTAAGTAAACGAAATTGCATTTTTTAAATCAAATGTACTGGATATAAAATACCCATATAAACAATAGTAGTTGTTGGCAATACTAGTAAATAAAACCGTTACAGAGTAGAAACAATAAATAACAGCGATATCAAACTTCACTTCATGAGACACAGACATTGAAAACTTTTAAAAAATTCATAGTTTGTGTCTAGCTTGATAAAAGTGATATGAATAATCCCAATTAACTTATAATCTGGTCAACTATTCGACCTATATTTTAAAGCTAGTCATTTTTAGTAGTTCTCTGACTTAAAACAGACTGACAGACAGTCTGACAGACAATAACGATGTGATAGTCACCTGCTCCAAGTCTATGTCGTCCTACTACTGATACATAAAGAACTTTTTTTTATATTCGATTTTCTTCTAACTACATAACTGAACAGTTCTTTGTTTGTACATTTAAATCAATAAGTCAACATTCGCCTAACACTGTTAAAACTCTTAATTAGTTATTCATTATATAGCAATTGATGTTCTTATCACAATTATGACTTTAAAAGCCGAAAACGTGAATGAGAAAGAGGGAAAAGAGGTCATGGTAACGTAATCAGAAATTATTGTTATTTTGATCATGTCTTGATTAAAACTTTTAAATATAGGTACATAGCGGCTTTGAAAACTTTTTGATAAGTACTTTCGAACGTTCAAATCGTTTTAAACCATTTGAGTATTGAAATTAAATTAGCACAAACATGCTCTTTATCTTCCTGTAGAATACAATTATTTAATGAGATAAGCAATGACAGAACGCACACATTGTGAAATAATTTTTCACACAAACTGTCACAACACACACATCCCGGAAGTGGGTTAGAAGTTTTATGTATTTGTCATGAATTTGAAAGCTCTATGTGGGTGTGTGTGAGAGTTAGAGTGTTTCAAAATAATTTTTATTTTCAAATTTAACCGCATAGGGCATTAATGGATGAGGACTGATGTATTAGGTAACCAGTAAAAATTTCAGTCAAAAAGATTGACATTAACAGACTGCCCAAAGGGTCTCCTTCTTTTGGCATATTCGTAAGCAGGGACGAGGCGTGAGTGTTGCCGGTCTAACTCTTAGAGAAAAATTGATTGATGTTATTATAGCCATATACAAAGCACAAACGAACAAAGATCTATATAATTGTATAAAGTATTGGACTAATAATATACACAATTTATATATAACTAATGTTATAGATATTTACACTTGCAGTTATCTAGCTACGAATGATTATGCTAACTATATCACTGGTAAACAGTGATTTCATTGCCAGTGATATTTGAATCATTTTATACAAAGTCAACTATGCTGATTTAGAATATGTAAGTGCTTTTGCTAGATTGGCTCTATTTTACGAGATAATTAAAATTAATTAAATAATGTATGCACCGTGTTTGAAAATTGTCAAGAATTGCATGAAGTAAAATAGTATACTAACAAATACTAGTGAAAATGTTAATAGTCATGCAGAAATTTGTTCAAAAAGATGTGTAATAGTGTTATAGAAGAAAACATTTTCATTTGAAAAACTAATTGTGTCTAATTAATTAATATGTTAATTGTCTATGGTAATGCATTAGCAAATCGCTGTTTGCTCGACTTCCTTTTGTGTGTGTCGTTGGGGCATTTGCTCTGGAGGCTCCAACAGTAGTCAGCCATCATATTATGTCCCATCTGGAAATTTGTCTAAATGACTGTGCAGGTAATGTACCTTGATGCTTATATTTGCTCCAATGTTTATGAAGTTAGCGAGCATATCTTGTACGAGTTTTTCGTAATTCTCTGCTTTGTTATTACCTAAGAAGTTCCTGACAACTGAAACAAAACTGTTCCATGAAGAACTTCAAGGTGATCCGTGAAATTAGTAAAATTTTGATTGTTGATGAGTTTTCGAATCTGAGAACCGTCAAAAATCCCAGCTTTCAGCTTCTCCAGGCTCAATCCGGGAAATGATCTGCAAATATACTTGAACCAATTGCCATATTTGTCCAAAGCCTTAACAAATTGTTTGTATTAAACCTAATTTGATATGAAGCGGTTGGAGAATGATCTTATTTTTGTCAACCAGTGGCTTGTTGATGATATTTTCTTTACCTACAGTCATGGTTTCCCATGCAGGCCATGTCACTCTTGTTCAAAGATCTTGCCTTGCCCTGCTATCCCAAAGGCACATAAAGCATGGGTATTTTGTGTATCCTGACTGCTGCCCAAGCAAGTAACTTTACCATTTGTAGATCAACACAAATAATGCTCAGACTTTCTGCAATACTGTTTTGATATTCTCATACTCTTCTTTAGGTGTTGTCGAGTGAGCAATAGGAAGAGATGCATAACGGTTACCATTGCGTAACAGAACACATTTCAAGCTTCTGATGGAACTGTCTATAAAAAGACGCCAGTCTTTGAAATGGTAGTCTTGTAGTCCCATTTGGAGCAGAAGTCCAAGGATGTCATTACAGTAAACAAGATCCTACTTTTGGCTGAAATATGGAAGAAGAAACTCTTCTCTTTTCCGATAAGATATTTTTAAACTTCTTGTTTGAGAAAATTTCTTTCATTGAGCCTGGACGCTAAAAGCTCAGATGTTTGCTTGAGCATATTTAGGTATCGTATCAGGTCATTGAGTCCTTATTGACTCAATGGTTGAGGTGTTGAAGAACTTCCTTCATAATCGCTTCCACATTTTTCACCTGCCAAAAACTCCAGATCTTGCCCCTCGTCGGAGTCTGATGGTGAAAGCTCTAATAATCCACTAAACACTGGTATAGGAACTTCACTGCTATGTGGAAATGGTCTCCTTGCAGATTCAAGATCAGGATAATCCCACTTAGATTTCTTGTGGCGATTGAAGCCTTTAACATTCACAATACAAAAAATAGCAATCACCAAAATGGTCTTTCGTCTCTCGCCATACCATTGGTACACCGAAGCTTAGACTTTTCTTCTCACCATTTGTCCACTGCCGTAGGCTCTCCACACAGTTTTTGCAGACCTTATGGGGAACCCAAGACTTGTCTTGGTCTCCCAGCTTCACACCGAAATAAGCCAAATATGCCTGCTGCATAAATTCAGTTATATTTCTTCTTTGCTTTTCAATCATGTATTCTCCACAGATGTAACAGAATACATTCGGATTATGTTTGCAGCATCTTCGTGATGAACTCATGATGTCTGTAGAAAGCAGCTATAAAAGAGAAAAAACTAACTTGGTATAGTTAAATTAAACAACAGACACCAAACTTATTGCATTTGTTTTACACAAAGGGTACAATGATTTTTTCAAGGGTGTCCATTATCTCAGAAACTAGAGCCAATTCAGCAAAAGCAGTGGCAGTTTTGAAATCAGCACCCATGAATTGCTATAAATTCATTCAAATATTCTTGGCAACTCGCAAAAAATCAATTTTTGTTGGGCTGTGTATTCAATGCACACAAGACCATTTTATAACTATATAATGGGTCTGTGTGCATTGAATATAATTAGCATAATCTTTCATAATAAAATGATTACAAGTTTAAATATATATAAAATTTATTTATATAAATTGTATATATTATTGGTCCAATACTTTATACAAATATATAGATCTTTGTTCGTTTGTGCTTTGTATATGGCTATAAAAACATCAATCAATTTTTCTCTAAGAGTTAGACCGGCAACACTCAAGTCTCGTCCCTGTTCGTAAGCCTATATGATGCAATTTTGGAGTGGATTTTTTAAATTGTCTTTGTAGTGTACTATTATTGACATTTAAATTGTTAATTCCGCATTATTCATTCTGCAATGTACACTGCTGTGCGTTCTTTTTCTTTTATATTTCAGATTTAGAGTTCAATTGTAATAATTAATATGGCATCTGTACCTCAAAAGACTTTCAAAACTAGATCTGAAATCGATGTCTGGTTGATTGGTCAACAGTTAGAATCTCTTGATTTAGTCACTTGTTCATTTGTTATGACTTGAAGAGTCAGAAGCTTTCTCTCTCTGGAAGCTGCTCAAATGTGATCGATGAAGTTTTTGCTATATGGTTTATAGCGCACATTCCAACGACACAGAAACCCACTGCTGTTGCATTGTACGAGAGATATGTTAAGCTTGGCAAGAACAAAGGCTGTCGAAGTGATAGGCAGATGGAGTTGAAAGTTGAATTTTCCCAGCTGATGAATCAACAACAGTATCACTGTCAACAAGTACAATATATAGAGCTAGAAAAAATGTTTGCCAATCAGTCACAGTAAACCAGAAGGAGATGTTTGTGCCAAGCACATTATTAGTTGCTTATTTTGATGGAAAATTACAACCAGATGTTGGTGGCCAATCCGATGAGCTAGTTGATCGAATGCCAATTACTGGGTCTTGAGTGAAGGTTGAAGAGCTTCTGACAATTCTACAACTTCCAAGATCAACTGGTGATTTAATGGTAAAGCTGTGGTTCAGATACTACATGAGTTGAAAGGTGTCCCAACACAGGAGTTCATACTGGCGCCATAACAGTTATTCAGCGGATGTTTGACAAACGCCTTCTATTTCTAGCATGCAGTCATCACATCTTTGAAATAATATCAGCAGCAGTGTTTGACAAGTTGTTTAAATCATCTGCACCACACATTTCATTGTTCAAATGTTTCAAAAGAAACGTGACCGACCCTTGATTTGCTGCTATTGGTGTCTCTACATCCAGCTTAGAGTTGACAAACAGTGAGAAAGCTTGGCTTTATGAGAGAAAAGCAGACCATGATGCTTAAAGGGGCCCAACACGAGTACACTATTATTTGATTAACAGGAATTCTCTATCAAAATAGTAAACACATATATGTTACTTACTAATTTTATAATAAACATCATTTCATGTCTTATAGGTTCTTGGCTATACTGGCTCAAATATTGATGAAAACTGTCTGAAGTGCAATGTTTGGAAATTGTTAGGGCATTCTTTGTGCAAGCTACACTTGAGATAAATACATCATTCAACTCAGGATAAAACAATGAGTACATACTGACATTTTCAGTCTGATACCTCTTTTAGTTTTTGAAATATTCACGTTCAAATATCGCGAAAATGTAAATGTCACGCGAACTCGCGACTACCCTTAAAACTTTAAAAAATCATATCTCACAAAGTTTTTGACCAAATGGTCTGAAATTTTCAGGAATCACTCAATTTTGAATGTACAACAAGCCCTGAAAATTTCAAAAAGATCTGAGAGGGTCGGGTGAACAATTGTCAAAAAATTGGTTGATGACCCTTTTGCAGAAAAAAAAAAAAACTTAAAAGTTTGATGCTAATGAGCAGTCTTTTAGACTCAATATTTTTTCCTATAATTTGGCTTACGTATTACTGACTCGAAACCTCACATTTCTGGGGGGTATGCGAAAGTGAATTTAAAACATTTTCTTTCATCATTATCCTTTGAAACACTCTAGTGAGTGTGAAGATATGAATTATGTGTTTTGTTTGTGTGATAAAGAGAGAGAGAGAGAGAGAGAGAGAGAGAGAGAGAGAGAGAGAGAGAGAGAAAGAGAGGGGGGAGAGAGAGAGAGAGGATGTTTACTATTTATTTGTGTTTGTGTGTGGATTCGAAATAATTCGAATGCATGTGTAATGGATGTCGGGGGGGGGGGGGTACATTTGGCTACCCCCCTCCTTTCACTTCACTTAAGCAAACAGAAACCAGACGAGTTTAAAGGAAACCGTACACATAACTAGATGTTGGATCGGGATGGTTGATTACCTCTCGCTTGACCCATCACTGACCTTGTCCAGCAGAAGAAATCGGCATTAGTAGATGAGCCATTTTTATGTTTGTAGTAAATGAAATCAACAGACCAGATGCGGATTTAACGTTTGAGTGGACTTGGTGAACGCCAAGTGAAATCCCGCAAACAAACAAATTGTATGCGTAAAACTTATATTATACTGGCAGGCGAAACGAAAAAAATAAATATGGATAAAATCAGTAGATTATAAAATATTAAAAAAATTAAATTTTACTGTATATTCACATATTTTAAAATTTCATATTATGCCCCTTATTTCTAGGACCAAAAAAAAAAACTTTGTATAAACGAAATGTAAAGAGTTATCTATAGACTGACATTCATGGCTTACAATATCTCCAATAGCTTCAAAATTTCCGTACCATGGTAATCTTTCAACATAAAAGAAAAATTAAACACATGTTTAAATCAGGCAAGAGTGTTGCCGGTCATAGACATATCTATATAGACAATGGTATACAATGGTACTGTGTTTATTGAATATAGTTAGCATAATCATTCACAATATAATGACTACAAATTTAAATATATATAACTTTCATTTTTGTATATTCCGTATATGTTTTTGGTCTAATAATTCATACAAATATTTAAATCTATGTTCGTTTGTGCTTTGTATATAGCATAAAAACATCAATAAATTTTTCTCTAAGCGATATGTCCGGCAACACTCACGCCTCGTCCCTGTTTAAATGTTATACTATTAGTTGAGAGTTCATTATCTTGTCCAGGACTGTGAGACATTCTGGGAGATATTCTAATAAACTATATCAGATTCTGGTAAATTATGGAACATGTTACGGTAATCTGAGGTACATTCTGGCAAACTATGACACATTTTTGTTAACTCTGGTACATTCAGGTAAACTTTTGTACTAACTGGTAAACCTTGATACATTTAAGTAAACTTTTGTACCAATTGGTAAACCTTGATACATTTAGGTAAACTCAGGTACATTCTGGTAAACTGTGCTACATTCTGGCTAATTATAATGTTTTCTTAAAAACGATGGTACTTTCTGTCAATTATAGTACATTTTGGTAAAATTGGTACGTTTAGGTAAAATATTGCACGTTTAGGTAAAATATGGTACATTTAGGTACACTATGGAAGATTTAGGTAAATTATGGAACATTTAGATAAAATATGATACATTTAGGTAAAATATGATACATTCAGGTAAAATATGGTATATTTAGGTAAAATATGGTACATTTAGGTAAAATATTGTACATTTAGGTAAAATATGGCACATTTGCATAAATCTAAGTAAAAACTCAGCCGCATGGGCCCCTTTCTGGTGCTAATTCCAATCAAAACTTGTCCCAATTCGAGCTTTGATCCTTAATATGAAAATAACTCTGTCCAAAGGTGAATTTAACAGCGGGAGCCCCGATCTCGCGAAGGGCCCCGAATGAAGCATATCTGTCAAATGCATGATTAAACCCCTTTTTCGCTATCATCTTTAACTTCAAGTGCATATCTATCTATCTATCTATCTATCTATCTATCTATCTATCTATCTATCTATCTATCTATCTATCTATCTATCTATCTATCTATCTATCTATCTATCTATCTATCTATCTATCTATCTATCTATCTATCTATCTATCTATCTATCTATCTATCTATCTGTCTGTCTGTCTGTCTGTCTGTCTGTCTGTCTGTCTGTCTGTCTGTCTGTCTGTCTGTCTGTCTATCTATCTATCTATCTATCTATCTATATATCAACTAGAGTATCCACTATACTACGTATGACTAAATACATTTCTATCTACTGTGATCTTGACGTTATACACGCTAATATAATCAAACGAGCTATTTCCTCATATGTGTTACTCACACATATCAATCAATATCATAACTATTTGCCTCTGAACTATTTATAGAGTACGGGACTTCCCAATGTCGATGAACACCTGGGTAATGAAATATTAGCGAGTTGAGAATAAGGCTGATGTTGTGGTAGGCCACACTTGGTACATGACATGGTACACTCACTACGCTGAATGTTTACATAGTGTTCTTAGTTATGTGCAGTGTGCTATTTCGATTGTGAAATGAAACTTTATAAGATGGATTATTATGTGTTACAACTGTATTGATTGGGTAGTACGGTTGAAATCACCCTCCTCATTGGTCTGTACGGAACACAATAATATTGTCATTAGGGTTAATTCAAAATATCAACATAACTGTTTGATTATAACATGTCCAGGTATTTGGAAGAACTTGAATTTATCTTTGTGGTTAATACATATTGAGTTATATTTCATTTGGAATGAATTTGCAGATTTTATAGAAATTGTATTTCTTCAAATGAGAATTAACATTGATTTATCAATTGAATGTGATTAATATCACTGTATAAATGAAATAAATCTGGGATTTTATTATTTCTCATCAAACAGTTTTGACAAAAAAAAATAAAGGTTTTTGTTAGTAAATCTTTTGTTTTGAAATATCTCCTACAGCTAATTGGTATTTGAGAATTTTGATATACAACAACAACAATTAAACAACATATATTGTACTCAAATAACTTGTACCACCAACCAGACACATTTATTGTCCCTATCCTGTGTTTGGGTTTAAACACTGGAGCCCTTAACCATTTTGGGCCCCAGAGGCGTACCTAGAATGGGGGGAGGGGGTGGTCCAAATTTGAAAGTCCCCCCGTACTCCAGCTTGAAGGGGCCCCACACATTTTTTTACATTAAATATTAAGTACATTATCTCATGTCATGTTGTCGAATGTCACAATGCAGGGTTCCCAAAAAGGCAAAGCCCCCGGGCCCCAAAATCCCTAGGTTCGGCACTGTTGGGCCCCTTCTGTATGACCCTATGAGGCACTCGTCATTATTGATATTCATAAACATTTTTTTTTGTCTTAAATCGTGTGTAACTATGTTGAATTAATTTTTTTAAAGAAAATTATACACATATTCCCTGACTTTCAAACACATACACGCACACACACGCACACACACACGCACACACACCTCTGCTGTGGGAAATGCCGCGGGGAGTACAAAACCAGCCCCGGATACTTAGAAGACCTGAAGCCCTCGTACATTATTCTACAAACAGGTATGTGCGTATTTAATTACTCTATTCTAACTTTAAAAAAATCACACTTTATAATGAGACGTTTAGTTCGATATTATTCAAAATTTAAGAACTCGCTTTTAATAGTCACGTGATCCCGCTTCAATGTACATGTTGTACCCATTTTGTACTGAACCATAGCAGTAGCTTTCCGCTTGGCCATTAGAACTAGACAACACAAGGCAACCGCTCATTGGTATTTCTGAGGCTTTGCCAGGTATGTCAGCGTGATATGACGAAGCCTCCGGTATGCCGAGAAGTAGAGACGGGGAAAAGGGAACCCCCCCCCCCGCCCCACGTTTCCCCCCATTTCGCAAGCTCGCTCGCGTCTTGCCCCATTTCCCCCCCCCCTCTCCCTCTCTCACAGCTTATCGTCACAGCGTCCCACCAGTCAGCACCCCTCTCTCAACCTCGTCCCAGCGATTCAACAAACAGCGAGCTGCAAAGGGGAGGCCACTACTCTTCACGGAGTTGTACAGTTGTTGTTTTCAGTCGAGTGGATTGTCGAGGTCTCGAACTAGTCAGGCTGCGTGGAACACTTTCGTTTTGTTCTATACAAACAATTCAGTGGACAGTTTCCATTTCAAAATAGTGCCAGGCCAATATCTGCAGCAATACGTGTTTTTTTTAATTTCATGGCAGATATTTATTATGTGGTTCTAGTTTTTGTATAATAGTAAGGTTTTATCTATTCAAGCAAAGCGGAGATTGTGACAGAGAGTTAAACGATTAGATGTTTTAATAACAGTCATAGTCTGTGAATGTGTTCGAACTTCAGTTCGGATTTTCGTACTCCATTGAGTAATTGTGTACAGTGTCAGTCTGTACATTGATGAAGTACAGGCACATCTTTTTGATGAGTTGAATCAATAGAAGATTAAACACGTTGTACTATTTATGTATGTACCACTGGAACTTTGTGTGAAGTTACAGCTGATTTTCTGTGACAAGTAAGTATTTCATGTTATTAATATGTGTTGTTTCAGGAACAAACAGTGTTAGATTGTTTAGTTCTGTATTACAAATTATATTCACAAACTAGTATCATACAAATGGCAATGCATTTAACACATTTATATCACACTCAGTGATTTACTCAATAACTATTACATTATATGTTTACATTAAATACCGCAATATAAACAAATACAGCGAAATGTCTAAGTGTTCAAACATGACTAGATTATACTGAGACGTGACAATATTATACTGAGACATGACTAGATTATACTGAGACGTGACAATATTATACTGAGACATGACTAGATTATACTGAGACGTGACAATATTATACTGAGACATGACAATATTATACTGAGACATGACTAGATTATATTGAGATATGACTAGATTATACTGAGACATTACTAGATTATATTGAGATATGACTAGATTATATTGAGATATGACTAGATTATATTGAGATATGACCAGATTATAATGAATATATTAATGTAGCAATGATCTTTAAATCAAACGTGGATCTTAATATTGTTTGATTATGTATGTAGGTCATTATATGTCATGTGTGATATACAGCTTCTGATGTGTTGGACAGACAGATACATACATGTATAATGATTGACTGATTTGAAGAAAAATATAGCTAACTGTAATGAAAATGACCCATATGTTTGGACAACCCATATGTTTGGACAAATTATAAAAGAGTGAGTTGCACACATATAACATGTTGTAATAAACAGACACACATAACATGTTTTAACAAAGTGATATCTCTAAGTGGAAAGGTCATTTTAGGAAATGAAAAACAAGTAAGTAAAGACAGGCACAGTTTACCACTTAAAGTAAACAGCAAATGTAAATAATATGCTGGTAATGGAAAACTCTGATTAGCACCTGATTAGCCCCTATAAATATTTAGGTCACTTTTTGACATATTCAGTTGAAGTTACTGTGGGGGAGGGGGGGGGATACCATTCTAGTCAAGAAATAGACAACTGCTTATTTGTGATCTGGTCAGTTGATTATAGAAACCCAGATACCCCACTGTTTGTATTTTGGCTTTCCTTGGTTCACTTTGTCTGTGGCACTCAGTGATATTTAGCATATTCTATATGATGATAGTAGTGTGTGACAGTATGTCACTGGTACTGTGTTACATTTATTATGTATCTAGTACTTTGTATCATATGTATACTGAATGTGAATTTCGTACTATATCTGTAATATTGTGTATCATTTTATATGCTATGTCTCTACTAGGCCTACTGTTGATCTTTTATGCATTTTTTCTGAAATATTTTCTGTTATGTGAAGAACATCAATTATATACACTAGTCTTTCATTGTATCTGTAGTATTATACCATGTATAGATTGTGTCTGTAGCATTATACCATGTATAGGTTGTGTCTGTAGTATTATACCATGTATAGGTTGTGCCTGTAGTATTATACCATGTATAGGTTGTGTCTGTAGTATTATACCATGTATAGGTTGTGTCTGTAGTATTGTACCATGTATAGGTTGTGTCTGTAGTATTATACCATGTATAGGTTGTGTCTGTAGTATTATACCATGTATAGGTTGTGTCTGTAGTATTATACCATGTATAGACAATGAAATGTTTTAATGATCCATTTTATATTCGTCATACACTGATGACACATTTGACTAAAACATTTACTCCCTTCCCCCAGCCCTTCTGTTACCTTTTTTTCCAATGTGCCTGTCTGTTCCCCCCCCCCCCAACACACACACACCGATTACCGGACAATTAAAAGACATTCTCTATTATATAGCCAAGTCTCCGACTAGTCACAGTAGTTAAGTCTCACGTAATTACAGTGTAGGCCATCAGATAACGACCAATTGTGTGCAGTTTTAACGAACTATTCTGCTCAGTTTAACGATGAAATGACTACCACCAGGTTTAGTTCACAGACACCGTTTGTAACTAAAAGGTCAGAAAGGTTCATTGATTAAGAGGTGGGGGGGGGGAGGGTGGCACCCAACTGATCAAGAGGTTGCGGACCAGTCCGTCATTGTCTAGCTATCGACCATTGAGCGAAGGATTATATCCACTTGTGTCCAGTCATTAGACCAGACCTAGTGGCCGCACCACCGTTTTATTACAATAGATACAAGGCTTTAGTGGATCCACTAGGCCATCTTATCGCAAGCCTTCCACCTATATGTGAACCTGTGTCCCTTTGCATATTACAAGATGTAAACATATGTCCCTTTATATATCACAAGATGTAAACATATGTGTCACAAAGCAATTTTGTTCTTGTTTGTTTTGCATTTAATGTAAATTGATTTAACCGAATCAATATAACAACACATTGCCATTATAATATATATTATGGTGCTTAGGTTAACCAATAGTGATTGAAAAAGTGGTTTACTTAATTAATAATTTTCCAGGGTTATCAATATATTGTAACCCCTTACGTTAGTTTAAGAAATATAAAATTCCTTTAATTTTGCATATTGGTAGTCATTTTATTACATAACATTAGCCTACAAATTGCACAATTAAAATTGTATTGAATTATAGAGATTTAAAAAATGAAGTCACCTAGCATTTTTGTAGTTGAATACACATTTTTTATGCTTAAAAAAAATAAATAAGATTTTATGTCTCTGGATAAGTTTATATGTTATCTAGGTTTGTTCGTGTTCAATGGTTGTCAGTTAATCTGTAGTCAAAATATTACAAAAAGTGATGAGTATAGTTAAATCATGCACATTTTAAATGAGTCTTCCTTCGTTACTGTAACGTTCTACCTGTACTGACCTAGTTAGATGCAGGGCAATATATAAAACTTCACCTGGCGACACTGGTACGTCTCAAGTGTGTCATAAAGAGGTGGGAGAAAGGAGGGAGAGGGGGGTAACATTTCAACAAAAGACTTATTGTTGGGGGTTCACTTTCTTTATGTTTGGTATTTTCTCTTTTTCAACCAAAATAATTACTAGAAAACCTGCATGCAAGCATGTTATTGTTATATTTTATAACAAACACACACTTACTGCAGTACTTGGTGCGGTGTAATACAGATTTATAAATCACGACGGATGTGAGACAAGATGATTGATGGACAGGTGGTTGTAATGATGATTGATTTATTTTGTGTATGGTTCTGAGGGTGATAATGTATCGACCTATATGTCCTGACTAGATAGTAAGCTAACTATTCTCTGTATATTTACACAATAATTAAATATTCGCAAAATGTAAACACAAATTATGTTCCCATGTTTGGATTGACCACCCAAAAGAGCCATATCGCAGTTTTTCATCATCTGTCTTTATAATAATTTAATATCGAAACGAAATTTTTGAAACTATAGTCGTACTAAACGCAAGGAATGGCCATACTAAACACTAGGAACGGCCATACTAAACGCTAGGAACGGCCGTACTAAATACAAGGAATGGCCATACTAAACACAAGGAACGGCCATACTAAACACAAGGAACGGCCATACTAAATACTAGGAATGGCCATACTAAACACAAGGGCCACCACATTGATAACCATTATCATAAGACATACTTTTTACCACCACTCATTCGTCAAAAAATATTTCTTTTCATCTGTAAATATTTTTCAATTGATGCACTGTAATTAGTTTCACACTCGTCCACTGCAATCGCCGGTCAGGTTCAAATACCTCCAGTGCAGCACACTTTGTTTGGGTCAGTGAGTATAAAATAGTGACCTTGTCCTTGGATGCCGAGTTCTTTCAACTTCCTCTCTTCCGGAAGGGGGTGACAGAGATGGCGTCAACACTTTGTGCATGGTTGTGGTCTTCGTTCACTTCTCCTAAAAAGTTCTTGTGTGTGCAAATGTGTGTGTGCGTGTGTGCAGAACTCAGTTAGGAATTACAAAATGGCGGTTAAACTTCCGGAATGGTGTTTGCTTCTGGCACTTGTTTAATGCATCTAAATCTCCCCCTCCCCTTCTCACTCTTTCCTCTTCACACCAGGTCGAACTCTCGCCGACTCAGTGGGGTGAGAAAGTAATGAAATAACCACGTGACATACCGGACATTACTAAAATACCTGAAGAACATTTGAATGACTTGTAAAGATTAAAACGTGTAAGGGGGAAATGTGAAGTGAGGAATATAGAAAACTAAAGAAATGTCCCAACATTTTAGTTTACTTAATGCACCAGCAAAGCTGCTTAACATTATACAAAAAGAAAGAAAGAAAATTCACGTAAAGCAGGCAATTTATCATTGCACTAATAATAGACTTTGTAGCCTATTGTGCAATGTTACCCGTCGTGTTTTGCTGCGATATTCTAATAAAATTCTAACAATATTCGCACCAAACTTAAGTTCGACAATATCTGGCTAAGTAAAAAAATAAATATTCCAACTTATCAGCATTGTAGCTAACAATTAGTGACTATACATTCGCTACATGTTTCTGGACACTCGGATAATACAATATACACTGTGACGTATCATATCATATCAATGACTTCATCAAAGAATAAAGTTATTAACTGTATGCTCCCAATCAAGCCCCCCCCCCCTCCTTTACATCTGCCCCTCCTATTTCCTAATTACATGTAACGGGTTTACGTACTTGAATATTTATCTCGATACAACAAAATATTGTAAAATATCAACAATAGAATTATGATATATTTTAGTTAGCCCAGGTACAAAGGTGTGTAATACTAATTGCTTTCACCAGTTAATGAGTCTACACACACACACACACACAGACACACTTCTTGACCAAACCCACCATCACGTCCAGCACTTCAGTATACAACGCTGACCGTTTTAAGTCCACTTGTTATCCCTTGAACCGCCGGTCAAATTTGTGTTGATCCAACAGGTCTTCACGTAAGATGACCACGACCTTGTGCCCAGCTTTTCACCCTCTCAACCTGCCCTCATCTCACGACAACCCCCCCCCCCCTCCCAATCACCTGAAGTTTTTTTTTTTGTTTTAATCCTGAGGTTAATCTTCAATGGCGAGCTGCACGCGTTTTTGTAAGTGGGCCACTGGACTACACTTTGTGTCCGTGCGATCAAACACTGGCACAAGACTTCCGGAATGACCAAAGAAAACAAATCTTCTCTTAAACTCTTGCGGTTTTTGAGTGTGGTCAGAACATAGGCCAAGACTATTTCACCCTTATCCAAGAAATCCTTTTTTTTTTCTAATGTTGTCTACACATCTTGCTTTTTTATTTTTTTCATCTTTTTTGAGTTTGAAAACATTCTTTTTGCTTGACCACAAAGTGTTATGTTGTGAAGACAACAACAACAAACAATTAAAGTGGGTCATTAGTCCCATACCCAGCCATTTTTTCCATACCTAGCCATTTATCCCGTACCTAGCCATTTGTCCCATACCTAGTCATTTTTTCCATACCTAGCCATTTGTCCCGTACCTAGCCATTTATCCCGTACCTAGCCATTTTTTCCATACCTAGCCATTTGTCCCATACCTAGACATTTGTCCCGTACCTAGACATTTGTCCCGTACCTAGCCATTTGTCCCGTACCTAGCCATTTGTCCCATACCTAGCCATTTGTCCCGTACCTAGCCATTTGTCCCATACCTAGACATTTGTCCCGTACCTAGACATTTGTCCCATACCTAGCCATTTATCCCATACCTAGCTATTTGTCCCATACCTAGCCATTTGTCCCGTACCTAGCCATTTGTCCCATACCTAGCCATTTGTCCAGTATCTAGCTATTTGTCCCGTACCTAGTCATTTGTCCAATACCTAGCCATTTGTCCCGTACCTAGCCATCTGCATGTAATGTATGTAATACACAACTAACACTGACTATTAAACAAATAACATTCATTAAGTTAATTATTTTCTGTGATGTATGTTATTTGATAACTACTAACAGTATTATGTAAGTAACAGATGTAGTAAAATACTAAATGTATATATTTTCCTTTTTCTTTTTTTCTTCACTCAGTTGTGGCTATAAAAGCAAGTAGCTCCATAGAGGTGTTTTAAGTGCAGGAAGTACTTGGCAAACACTAGGATTGTTATGGCTATCATCAAGTCCTTTCTCTGTTGGTCAAATACCAGAACTGGAACAGCTGTTTGTGGTTATTATAGCTTGGTGAGTACTGCTTGATGGTTTTATCTCTTCTCTTGAGCAGTGGATGAAACATTTACACACAGACTGTGTTTAGGTTTAAGAAAATGTAATTATTATATTGAGTGACACATCTATCTATCTATCTATCTATCTATCTATCTATCTATCTATCTATCTATCTATCTATCTATCTATCTATCTATCTATCTATCTATCTATCTATCTATCTATCTATCTATCTATCTATCTATCTATCTATCTATCTATCTATCTATCTAATCTAGCTGTAACAACCACAATCAGTAATGTTTTTATAACACTCATTGGAAGGGCGGTAAATGCGCCATAGGTTTTCTGAGAGGAGGTGTAAACTATTCAATAAGAACTAATCGAAGGGTAAACTGATCGATTAGGGAATGTGGGGAAACAAAAAAAAACCAATCGATCCAATCCACTTTGTACCAAATCAATTCGCTAATTGTAAAACAAAATTCATGTAACGGATAATGTAATTTAATGCAATCTCGCGGCGTCCACATAATTGATACCTTACCGTGACATTTGTTCAAACAGAGGCCACGTTTTTTTCCCCCCTCTGAGCGCTCGGACAAAAGGCACTGACATTTATGACCCATCTTTTTTTTTTCTCCTTTTGGGGCAGCGACTGCCATCTAGCTACACTACCACTGCACCCTTCCCTCCCCCCCTCCCCACCCCATTGATTGAACGTTTGAATAAGAACTGCCCCGGTCTGCGATGACTGACACACCAGGGGGGTCAGCACCCCCTGCTCCCCTCCCAACAAGCCAACGCCCACTAGCGCTGAACATAGCCCCAGCCTTTTTACTTCTAGATAATTATTAAACCATTCCAACTCTACTCCCCCACCCCCCCCCCCGCCGCCCCCACCCTAAACTCCTTCAACCACTGTTCTCACGGTCCCAGGCGATGGTTTCGTTTTACAGTTTGAACTTTTTTTTTTATGACTCTGGTGGTTACATTCTGCAGGGGCGTGAAGCAGTGCTGGGGAGAAGGATTTATAGAGGGTGGGGTAAAGGAGCAGGGTATGGGTACCCACAGGTCATGTCTATCACCGGGCTACAATAAGGTTCATAATAATAATTTGATCCGCTCTGACTCACTGGCAGGGTCAGAAGTGGCATTCCAAATCTGCCTGACAACTTTGGATTTTTAAAGACATTGGACTGGGGGGGGGGGGGGAAGCTTCTGTTATGCTATGGTTTCATAAATTGACGTCTAAGTATAACTTTTTTTCCCCAACAAAATGTTGTCCATAATACTGTGAGTAGAATTATATTATAGATTGAAACACGCAGACTCCAAAATATTCTGACTAAAAATTTTGGATTTTTTTTTAAAACTTTTTAATCACTTCAAAAAAATTTTTGTTTTATTAATTTGAGACATTTCAGTAACTTTAAAACAGTGTCTCTTTAATGTATGACTTTTAAAATATTTTTTAAACAAGGTTTGCTTTAAAAAAAAACTTCAAAAATTTCAAATATTCTAATGTAACTAAACACATTTAAATTTAAAAATCAGAGAAATGACTGATTCCAATATGGCATTCGTGCTACCGAGGAGTCCATGCCTGATACAGTAAACATGAATATTACAGTAGGCGAAACCACCATTCTAAAACACATCATATTCCATCCCTTTTCCATTATTTCATTTCCCTTCTCTCTCTCTCTCTCTCTCTCTCTCTCTCTCTCTCTCTCTCTCTCTCTCTCTCTCTCTCTCTCCCTCCCCCCCCCCCTTTTTTTTTCTTTTACGTTTATTTGTTTAATTACACGCTTCAGCTGTAAGAAGAATTATTGAATTCTTCAATACCGTTATACAGTGGACAGGAAAACGCGACAAGGGGCAGACAATTATAACAATGGTGAGCGTAAATCTGCCAAGAGTGAAGGGTTTCGGGTTGGCACGTCCATACAAGCTGTCTACCGCGGGCGGGTTTAGTTGAAATATTTTCCCGCATTTATTGGATGAAAAGGGTAATAGTTCTTTTGGCGAGTATATCTTGGCACATTCCATTCATGACATACAATTAATGAAATAAATGAATATCTGCTGACCGCTTATGTGGACTGGGATTTGTGCATGTCGACGTGTAGGTTTTGGGTCGAACGTCAACTGCGGTAAATGACCTGAACATTTATTTACCCCTTAAAACGTGGCGATTTCTATGGTGGCCCAATCAGGGATACAATTTTCTTTGGGCCTATCTATTATAATGAGGGTGTTACAAGAAATGATACATAAATTGTAAATAAAATTTAAAAAAAAAGATTAAGAAATCTGAAAAAAAAACATCTCTCCCAGTAGAAGACGACTCAGTAAATTTGTCATCTTCTAAATGAGAGAGACAATATATTTTAAATGTGTATATAGGCCAGTTATGCACAACATTCGTGTTTCTTTGATTATATATCAACTTTTTAAATAATCTTTTATTTGTTGTAGATTTTTTTACTCTTCACTGAGATACGCCTTTGAAACTTTTGATTTTTTTTTAAAGATTATTATATTACATTTCAGCGAAATACATAATTATATAATGTATATTACTTTGAAAATATCATAAAGAAATAAATACAATTATTGCTTTTAATGTCCATTTATAAAATAAGTTTGAAATTTTATTTTCGTGACACCGTCCTATTAGTTTATGTTGGATGTGGAATAATGTGGATGTCATTGGTTTATGTTGGATGCCATTGGTTTATGTTGGATGCCATTGGTTTATGTTGGATGTCATTGGTTTATGTTGGATGTCATTGGTTTATGTTGGGTGTTGGATGTGGAATACTGTGGATGACATTGGTTTATGTTGGATGTAGATGGCATTGGTTTATGTTGGATGTGGATGTCATTAGTTTATGTGGATGTTATATGTTTGTATGGGTGATATTAATTAATGTGTGTGCCATTAGTTTATGTATGTGCTTTTTTTTAACTTGACATATGAACGTGCTATTAAATTAACATTAGAAAATCACCCCATCTCTTCCTCATTCCTGTTCCTGTTTGATTTTTATATTTGTATTTCTATAAAATTACCTTCAGGTCACTAATTCCAAGAAGTAAAAGTATTCTGTGTGTGTAATAAAAATACTCTTGCCATGCAAATATAAAAACTAAATATTACAAGTAAAGGCCAAATACCCCGACAGACTTCAAAGGTTAAGGCACGCCTTCATTCTCTACTTCTCAAAACATGTCTCCCCCCTCCCTCGGTCCAGATAGTCTAACTACCCTTCTCCCCCTCCCCACCACTTGATCTCGCCTGTCTCTACAATTTTCTACCGACGGTGTCCGCATTCCTGAACGGTCAACGATTTCATGGAAAGTGTGTTGTACTTGGACTAATGGGATGTGTGGGGTGTGTTGTACTTGGACTAATGGGATGTGTTGTACTTGGACTAATGGGATGTGTGGGATGTGTTGTACTTGGACTAATGGGATGTGTGGGGTGTGTTGTACTTTGACTAATGGGATGTGTGGGGTGTGTTGTACTTGGACTAATGGGATGCGTGGGGTGTGTTGTACTTGGACTAATGGGATGTGTGGGGTGTGTTGTACTTGGACTAATGGGATGTGTGGGGTGTGTTGTACTTGGACTAATGGGATGTGTGGGTGTGTGCTACGTGTGTTGTTAGTTGTCCGCTGCAGGCTGGCAATTTTGATAATTTGGTCCAACAATATCTAGGTAAAATTTTTCCTAATTTCATTATAAATGAATCCATTATTTAATAGTCAGATATAATGTTCATTAATCATTGTTATTTTATCTACAATGATTTAAAATTTGCTCTCTATATAATTACGATTATTTTGATTGAAATCGTTTATTATAATTAATATACTATTTGCCGTCAAGCTTATACTGCTAAGGTTTTAGGACTTGTTATTGGGTTATTTAAAAATTTGAACGCATGGACAATTTCTTATTGGTAAAATAAGAAATACAGGTGTACGCTAAAGCATGTACACATTTACTGCCAACTTACAAAGATAGAATGGATTAAAAAAAAGATCATATTCAAATTCATAAGTAATAAAAAAGTCCACGCGGTAGTCAGACTTAAGCCCAGTCGACGAGATTCAAAGTACAATGACCAGTCCACTTCAGAACCAAATAGTGACCTGGAGCTATGCGACAATACCATTTACGAATTCCAATAGGCTACGGTCACGCCCGAGATTCACAATGGGGCAAATAAACCTTAACAATGGCTCGTGAGGGTGAAAGGTCAAGTCGGCCAACAGCTGGCCATAGCTAAATGTAATTACAAGAAGCAGAGGGAAAGGTAAATATTTTATGATTGTTTCAGGGTTGAACAGAATGAAGTGGCCATCGGGGAAAATGTGATAGACATTTGCTGACCGTTGAAAAATGTGTTTATTTTGTCGTATGAAAGTGTAAGGTGATGTTGATACGATTGACAGAAAAGTGATTCCCCAAAGTTCTTGTTTTATTATAATTTATGTAAGGCACCCTTTTTTTTTGGGAAACATGACTTAAATTATCAACAGCCCCGTAGCGTGAAAATTCTACAGCAGGGGCCAGGCATTCTACAGCAGGGGCCAGGTAATTTATAGGGGGGCAGGTAATACAAATAAGCAGAAGGGGCCAGACAGCTAAGGCACGTCGACAATGCAGAGCTACTCAAAACAATAACAACACAAACACATTTATTGTATTGTGTTTTGTAAAACAGTGGAAAGTCAATAAAAATACTTGTACATATAGATAAAACATAGATAATTACATTTATTTAAAAAGCCAGAAATTATTCAATGGAATATACGCACATTGTTGCATTGACAAAATCAAACAAGCAAACAAACAATAGTAGAGATAGATGTTTGGATGGATAGATAGAAAGTAAAAAAAAAACAGGCAATGGATGGGGTACATCTGGTGGCCAGGTTTTTCTGAGTCAGACTTGACTGTCTGATCTGTTGGAAAATTGGGCCACAGGAGGTTATCGGATCGGCATATTAAGCGACACAGGTTGACACAGTTGATTCTTCTCATCTGTCAAGCTTTAGTAGACACTTTGTCTTTGTCAAACAGTCACCCGGGTCTCCCCCATTATTTGTGAGGATTTCTAGTCGTAGAATAGTTAATAGTAGACCATAAACGTCCATTATAATCTGGCAGTTAAAGTGTTAACATCGCACCCTTTACATGATAGCTAGTTGATAATACAACCAATACAATACAAATAATAATTATACAAATAGGAAAAAAAGTACCAAATTAAATATATAGATAGTTGCATACATTAGAAATAAATAGAAAGTATTAGTCCTTCAAATGATGATGTTGAATTACCATTCTGTGCTAACCACAGATACAACCAATACTATTTATAATTATATTCGGCAGTCTGTAGCAATATTGAAATTAAGTTTGTTTTCTCTAAGTCCATGTAAGCCGTATTGATTGACATTTCCCCTTTCGTCTGTTTCTGGAAAATATTCACTGCTAAGAGTCATTAATGTCGACAGTTCCCAAACTATTGTACATTGGAACTACATAATATTTCACCTTTGTTATTAATAAACATATTATTTAGCTTTAACTTGTCACACAATACATGTATGTGCGCGGCTTTCGTTTCAATTCGTGTAGCACTGGATAGCTTGCTGCCAACTAATACAGATTTGAGAACACATGTTTTGTAATTCCGTCCTTGATTCGATCGCAACATCTGTGACGAGTTTAGTCAGAAAGAACGGTTGATAGCCAATGTGGCAAATGATGCTTAAAGAAGGAAGGGGCGGATTACTCTTTCCTCACTGTTGTTTCTAGACAGACGAGTAAACACACAGAGGGAGATAATTTATTGAATTTGTTTTTCCCCGTTGTAACTTTCAAAGGAAATAACGGAAGGAAGATGGAATATAATTATTTATCTTCGGATAGTACATGCGCGTTGATCTCTTCTTTTTGTTCATCCATTTTAAACATTGTTCGATATTTCATTGACATAAAAAGGACCGGATACGGGCCAGAGGAAAAAAAAATTAACTTATGACTGTCTGAAAATACGTCATGACTATTTGATACGCACATTCCTACTGATACAGTGTAGTGTTGATAAGGGGCGGCCCCACATGAGCTAGACAAGGGCGGCACTTTGGTTAACTATATAGAAGAAAAATACTTTAAAAGAGTCGCATAATAACTAATTCATCAAAAATTAGTAAAATAAAAAAAACAGCATTGTAATAGAAAATATTTACATCTGGCCTACTGGGAGCCGCAAAAAGACTTAATGAAAAGACCCAAAAAGAAAACAAAAGACATTTGTATAGGGACATTTTCATGTGACATACCTCTTGGACAGTTTCTTTGGGCGAGGTGTGGGGATGTCAGTGTTCTTTTTTTTTTAAATTAAGATGACTTTAATAGTAAACAAAACATTCCGTTATCTCTCACATTGTCCTACATGGAGGTGTGATCTTTCTGGTACACAACTTCTAGTCTATATATATTATTTTTCGACATCATCTGTTATTATGTTTAATTGGGTGTGGCATTGCGTGGTCCGCTGGTCAAAATGGTGCTGTAAGCAAAGGAATTAGGGAAAATAGAGGAGATAAGGGAAATAGAGGAAATATGGGAGATAGACAAAAGTACTTTGGTCCAAGGCATGTTTCTTTATTTTTTTTTTAATGAAAATGACATTAACATAAACAGAAATTAACATTTTTTAATGAATATTACAAACAAACATCACAAATCCCCCCCCCCCCCCCCCCAAAGATTTGGTGTTATATTTATTACATTTTCCGAATCTATCCCGCACTTCACCAGTTTCTTTGTTGTTGGTGTTGAGTTTAGTATTTCGGCACATTGGTATACTCCATGTACCACACCAACTTCATGAACATTTGGTCTATTTAAAGAATGGTTCTTTTCAAATCTTTCTTTTCCTCTTCACGCACACCTTTCTCTGTAACAGTATTGGAAAATTGTTAATTTCTAATTAATGTCAACCTGATGATGAATATTTATTTCCCCAACATCCAATGTTAACCGCTGTTAGTAAACAACAACAACACCCAACCATGAATAAACATTTCGGAGTTGGCAGTATGGTTAAACGTGTGTAGACTGCAAGCCCCCCCCCCCCCCGTATTTCAACAGTTTCCATTATCTGTCCATAAATGAATAAACATTTCTCAACAGCGCGTTGTGTACACAAACGGTACTTCATCAGACAAGAGCAATACGGTATATGACGTCATTGAACCTGTGAAATGTCCCCCCCCCCCCATTTCCCGTGCTTGGTTTCACCTACATCCTTCCTCTACCCCCCGCTTATTAAATCTTTTTTTTCAACTGAGCGGTTTACGAGCGTGATGGTAAGGGGGGGGGGGTAAAGTTTGAAAGTTCACGCGACAGGTCTGAACTTGCCCGACGTTGTGTTGCAGACGTGCACAGTTTGTACTGGATGAATGATGGATACACCGTACATATATATATTTTATACATATATTTAGTCTTATGTCACATGTCCCACACTTGGAGACTCACTCATACAATGTGTCTATTTATATTCATAAGAGGAAGATAATGTTTACCATCACTACACACATTGATGCAGTAAGTAGTCATACACACAGTCAGTGACTTTCTTATGGATATAAATACTATGCGGACACTCAGGGTCCACACATCGATTAGGGCCCCTCCAGGACCGGTGTCCCATCCCCCGCTCCTCTTTTATGCCCTAGTTGAAGTTCACTGGTACATATTTCCTTCTATAATGAAGCACGGGGCACATCATTCACTCTCGGCACCCTCCATACTGTACTCCGACCTAACCTATCAATTACTATCAAATATCATTAAGACACAACACTCAAGTATGATATAATAAATGAAACAATAATTACATGCAGTGCCGAACCTAGGGATTTGGGGGCCCGGA
>JAGDYQ010000006.1:5873056-5882943 GCA_021962125.1 Bulinus truncatus
TATATGGTGATGATTATGTATATGTGTGTTTGGTGATGATTATGTATATATATATATATATATATATATATATATATATATATATATATGTGTGTGTGTGTGTGTGTATGGTGATGATTATGTATATGTGTGTGTATGGTGATGATTATGTATATGTGTGTATGGTGATGATTATGTGTATATGTGTGTGTATGGTGATGATTATGTATATATGTGTGTATGGTGATGATAATGTATATATGTGTGTATGGTGATGATTAAGTATATGTGTGTGTATGGTGATGGTTATGTATATATGTGTGTATGGTGATCATTATGTATATGTGTGTGTATGGTGATGATTATGTATATATGTGTGTGTATGGTGATGATTATGTATATGTGTGTATGGTGATGATTATGTATATGTGTGTGTGTATGGTGATGGTTATGTATATGTGTGTTTGGTGATGATTATGTATATATATATATATATATATATATGTGTATGATGATGATTATGTATATGTGTGTGTATGGTGGTGATTATATATATATATATATATATATGTGTGTGTGTGTGTATATGGTGATGAATATGTATATGTGTGTATGGTGATGATTATGTGTATATGTGTGTGTATGGTGATGATTATGTATATGTGTGTATGGTGATTATATATATATATATACATATATATATATGTGTGTGTGTGTGTATGGTGAGGATTATGTATATGTGTGTGTATGGTGATGATTATGTATATGTGTGTTTGGTGATGATTATGTATATGTGTGTGTTTGGTGATGATTATGTATATGTGTGTGTATGGTGATTTTTTATATATATATATATATGTGTGTGTGTGTGTGTATGGTGATGATTATGTATATATGTGTGTATGTGCACTGAGGCAAAAAGCGGCGACCACGAGGTGGGAAGGGAGTGGGGGAATCCATTGTCGCAAATTTATTTGTTTGATATATATTTATTTATTTTTGACAAAGTCAACCTCTATAATCTTTAAATATTTATAATCGCATAATTTATTTATTAAATTTTTTTTTCAGTTCACATAAGTTAATAAAAATTTCTTAGGCTGACGGGAAAGGAGAGAGAAGGGGGGGGGGGCTTTAACCTCTGTTGACCCTTCACCTTCACTCCGGTCTAGTCATTGGTAAACTGCTAAAAGTAAACACTCCCTACCACTAATATAGACCACTGGGATTGTAGAATTCTATAACCACGCCTATTCTGTGAGAGAGTGTGTGGCTAGCATAGCATCCAGCCGGTCCCACATGATCACCCCCCACCTCCATGTCAGACTATCAACGGGTACATTGAACAGAGTTAATTGCCTACATTCCTTGAACAAATAAAAACTTAGACAAAAAAGGTAACAACTACTTCATGTCAAGATAATGCCGCATTACGGTCACCTGCAAACAAATAACGCAAACCTTTAAACCTGGTAAACAAAGGCGTATCGCGAGCTGTCGTGCCCGCCTAGTGGGGTGAATAAAATTCTTAGAAAGATGTTACTTAAAAAGAAATTTAAAAAAAAAAAAGATGAGCCCACATTATGATGAAGGCGAAAAATCGCAAGAGTTCAAATCATTCGGTTAAACAAAAAAAAAAAATCGCCAGTTCAAATCATCCTCTCTTAATTGCCGTCTCACAAGGAGACAAGGCACCTAAACAGATTTCTCCCTTGGACATATTTGTGTTTATAAAGAGCCGTTCATACGCATGCGCAAACTAGGCGAACACTCAAGGTTCAACATGTTACAAAGATACCGCCGAGCCAGTAAGAATTAGTGTCAAATCGATTAATATGCAATGATCAGCGACATATTTACTTTTAGGCTAAATAAGGCTGTAGCCCTAGGACCTAGGCCATTATTAAAAATAGGCCCTCGTTTACAGAGGCGTACCTAGGGTGTAGGGAGGGAGGGGGGTTCAAATTCGAAAGTCCCCCCGGACCACAGGTTGAGTTTTTTTTTTACATTAAATATTAAGTACATTAGCTCCTGCCATGATGTCGAATGTATAAATGCAGGGGCCCCCAAAGAGACCAAGCTCTCCGGGCGCCCAAATCCCTACGTATGGCACTGCTAGTTTATCAAGTTATCGTACAGTTGTGATAAGGTTGTTTTTTTTTTATTTCGCTCGCAATATTAAGCCATTTTTTTGTTAACAAGCCTTAAGCCCCATACAGTATCCATAATACGGCCCTGAATATGATACTATACATAGCTAATTATTGCTGCATTGTACAGCATCAAATAATTCAAACGAACTGCCGTTATGTGATATAACCTAATGTTAGAATACAATTACTCTTCATATTGTAAAATGAACCTAACTGGATAACATGCAAGGGCAATCACAGCGTACTCAACCTTGTATTCTAAAATCTAGGTCATGTGGCTGAGGTGACGTGGCTGAAAGAAACAAAAAAAAATCAAGATGGCTAGGACAGAGAACTATGACGTCTAATGATCCCCTCTCTCCAACCCCCCCCCCCACCCCAATCCCTTCTCCCATCGCAGATGTACAGTTCTCGCCATGACACCTACAACCGCCGGGGTTCACAGCAATTAAAAGTAACTTGATATCAACGTCATGACACACCGCCACACACACACACACACACACATCCTCAATAACGGAAGACGCACACTTTCTGAATCTGTCTCATGCACACACACACACACACACACAAACTGAAACATGTAGTTATTATTCTATCCTCTCTCTCTCTCTCTCTCTCTCTCTCTCTCACACACACACACACACACACTTACACACACACACACACACACACACATATACACACTTACACTCACATTCACGCATATATATTCCTCATACTACTTTCCTAAGATCTGTTATTAATTTTCCACTTGTACAGCAAGTAGCCAGCTGCAACACTCGTACAGCAGGTAGCCGGCTGCTACACTCGTACAGCAGGTAGCCAGCTGATACACTCGTACAGAAAGTAGCCTGCTGCTACACTCGTAAAGAAAGTAGCGAGCAGCTACACTCGTAGAGCAAGTAAATTGCTGATATAATAGTATCATTGTTGACTGATGACCATGTGAATGTGTGAGGGTTACAGTAGCTAAAACATATGGATACCACAATGGTCCTATCTCGGGGGCCCCACTCAATAACGGGGCGGCCACCACTGAATATAACGTCTAATAAAAACAAGCCCGGATGTTTGGGCCTCTCTCAGACCAATGGAATTCTACGGAGTCAATATAAATAGGAGAATCTATTGGCCCATATAAAAGAAAATAAAAAAAATTCTTGTTCTTGAATGAGTATTTTTATATTTACTGTTTTATCTCCGTTTAAAATGTGTCATAGTAATACCAATAATTTAATTATCTATTTATAAAAAAAAAAAAGTGACAGATCTTGGCATAACAAGGGATATAAATTGTTATACATTTACCCAGGGCCGCTTTATCCTATAGGCACAGTAGGCACTATGCCTAGGGCCTACAGACTTTTCAAGGGCCTATGAAAGCCCTCAAATCGCAAAGAAGTGCCGGTGCATTCTTTAAAAATATTAAAAAATGAAATCGGGGAGGGCCTACGACTTTAAAAGTGCCTAGGGCCTACGATGACCTTAAAACGACCCTGCATTTACAAGTCAAATGCTGGATAATAAATTAAAACATGGCGTATTGTTGTAGGTTTTTTTTTAAATCAGACTAGATATTTGAAACAGTGGTTTCATCTTACAGAACTGACACATATATTTTCAAAGCTCAAATCTGTGTCTTTATTTCTGTTTTTATATTCTACAATAGGAATTTAAATTTCATAAGAACTATCTAATTACCGACATTTCTATTTCTAGTTTTAAATATATCTATTTACCGTGTTAGCATTTCGATATTTCTATATCACAGTCGTATATATCCATTATAGACAAACAATAAATGCAAACTTTTCCGGTTGACGTAAACATGCCATACCATCTCATTCCCCCCCACTTTCCATTTCCCTAAATGTTCTATTCTGATCTGTAATGCTAAAAGTTTTAAAAGGTTTTTTTTTATAAAATAAAGCTAATATAAAACATAGAGAAAGAAACATACAATATCATTGCACTAGTTGCGTAGCCCTTTAGAAATGACATGATAATAGTAAAATGACAGCGCAATTAGCGAACGTGTAATATGACGATGAACACATTGTTTACATTACTGACGTCTGCTGATGATCTTAATTTTAAGTCTTATCATTGACAATTTGATTGATTCATTGAAACGAATTGTGAAATATTGAATTTAAAATGTTTTGTCTCATTTAAACTTAAATTCTTATTCAAGCTTTTAAAAAGTAGGATTTTGTTTTTACTCAAAAAGTAATTCACGATGAAATATACAGTTAGTATTATTTTTTCCTTTATTGACACAGAACAGTGGTCGGCAAAGTGCGGCTCCGGAGCTGCATGTGGTTCTTTGGCTCCTTAAGTGCGGCTCTGGCATTTAGTTTTATTTAGTATACAACTTATTTAGTGTACTACTTATTTAGTGTAATAAAAGTTTACCAAACAAGCAGATTTGGCTCCCAATTTTTTTTTAAATTAATTGTTGTAATGTTCATATTTGGCTCTTTGGCTGATAAGTTTGCCGACCCCTGACCTAGAACTAACTAATAAAATGGTCCAAGTCAGATCTATCTAGACTTTGGATATGTGTGTATGTATGTGTGTGTGTGTGTGTGTGTGTGTGTGTGTGTGTGTTTCAATACCTGTATTTAGAAAAAAAATGTTTCTTATTTATTTGTTGCGTGTGTGTGTGTGTGTGTGTGTGTGTGTGTAGACTTTCCTGGATGAATCATTTCTTTCAAAGCTTTGTGCGTGACGTCAAGGAAGTGACGTCATCATTAATTCATTTTCCATGTAGTCTGCTAAGTAATTATGAGTCATTAAGCTAGCCGTTGGAAGAAGTGACTGACACACCGGCTCAGACAATTTCATTTATTCTCCTCTATCCAATAGTTCACCGCTAAAATAGCAGAAGTTGCAGTACAAGAAATAGTTGATTGATTAAAAGTCCAGTGAGAAACTGTTAGTTAGAATTTTATAAATAGGTTAAATAAGAAAAAAGAAAGTCATGTATGCAAGATGGGACAAAGTGCACACACCAAGACTGTTCAAAGGGTCTGCACTATGCTTTGTCGTCACTTATACCATAAAGGACTTTACAAAAAAAAAATGTTTTGGGGGTGTACAGGGAAGGGCTTTTTTTTAAAAAAAATAGTGCAGGATTATTTCCCCTTGTCAGTAGCGCCCCCCCTCCCCTTATGTTTCTTAACTCCTTCCCACATCAAAGATCATATTTTAACTCAGCTGGCACCGAGTCTGACGACTAGAATGATTACTAGACCATATTGTCGACTATAAGCTAGGATCTCAACTATATATGAGATTTACTCATGTCCAACTTGGGGTTCAATTCGACTCTACGGACATAAGAGACCAAAAAGACACTGAACAATCATTCCCTACGTCATTAGATTGAAATCGATAGATTCGTATAGAACGTAAAGATACAAATAGAACGTAAAGATATATATAGAACGTAAAGATGCATATAGAGCGTGAAAGATACATATAGAACGTAAAGATACATATAGAACGTAAAGATACATATAGAACGTAAAGATATATATAGAACGTAAAGATGCATATAGAACGTGAAAGATACATATAGAACGTAAAGATACATATAGAACGTAAAGATACAAATAGAACGTAAAGATATATTTAGAACGTAAAGATGTATATAGAACGTGAAAGATACATATAGAACGTAAAGATACATATAGAACGTAAAAGATAGATATAGAACGTAAAAGACACATATAGAACGTAAAGATACATATAGATCGTAAAGATACATATAGACTCAAATAAAGATAAGTATAAACCTTCGTTGAGATACGTGTATAACGTTGTAAAGATACATATAGATAGTATAAATACATATAGAACGAAAAGATACATAAAACTAGTATATATTCAATCTTGGTTATCATAAAATCACTTTGGACTGCGCATGCCCAATACTGCTACTACACTGTTGACGTCTGCTAATTAATCACCGGCGTTAGTGAATAATTCATTCAAACACACGACACGCGTTTCACTGCAAGACGCTCGAGATGACTGTAAAATTCCCACACGAGTACAGAATCACTTGACAGACTGCCTCGAGTGGACCTCGAGATCTGCTTCCCCCGTCAGAGCCTCAAGTCAGCCATCAGTACAGATAGACACACCAGGACGATTTCTCACACACATACACCACTTATAGGTCAGTGGCTATTCCAAACTTCCTTCCGGTATAAATAACATACTTAAAAAAAAAATAACAAACAGTGATTGTAAAATACCAGGTAGATTCATATAAAATAAGAGACTAAATAACATAATTCAAGGTGTTTTTGGTTTAATATGTGTGCTAAATCTGAACAAAACATGTAAACTTGATTAGTGCGAAAATTTAGGTAATAAACGAAAACTAGACTAAGGGGCGACTAATTTGAAAAAAATAAGAAGTTGGTGGTGATTCAGAGGGTCGATGGCCGATTGGTTACCTAAACAGTTTAAAAATTTCTTGATTGACAAATTAATACTATCAATTTTAGCTTTTCTATCTTTATATTTCTTTTTTTTTCGAGAAAACCGAACATGTCTTTTAGTTGGTCGAGAAAACCGAACAGGTCTATTAGTTGGTCGAGAAAACCAAACAGGTCTATTAGTTGGTCGAGAAAACCAAACAGGTCTATTAGTTGGTCGAGAAAACCAAACAGGTCTATTAGTTGGTCGAGAAAACCAAACAGGTCTATTAGTTGGTCGAGAAAACCAAACAGGTCTATTAGTTGGTCGAGTAAACCAAACAGGTCTATTAGTTGGTCGAGAAAACCAAACAGGTCTATTAGTTGGTCAAGAAAACCAAACAGGTCTATTAGTTGGTCTAGAAAACCAAACAGGTCTATTAGTTGGTCTAGAAAACCAAACAGGTCTATTAGTTGGTCAAGAAAACCAAACAGGTCTATTAGTTGGTCAAGAAAACCAAACAGGTCTATTAGATGGTCACAAATTGCAAAAAGTTCGAGAACCACTGTGCTAGAAATTCAAAGATTCAAAATTTAAAAAAAAAACAAAAAATTAAATATTAGTGCTCTTAGTTAAAATTGAAATTCCTGACATAAAATATCTGACAGGTCGATAGTTCATATCAGTTTAAACTTTGAAAATAAATTGCCTTCTGATTCAACATGAATTAGCCAGTTTAAACTAGTTGACGGGGATATAAATAGAACAAGGTTGAAGTAATTAAAATTTTAAAGCCAATCTAAATATAGCAAACGAAATAAAATATATCACGAGAAGAAAAGACTGAAATATTATTTCATTTCATCTGTAATAACAAATTGTGATGAGGACTGACACACACACACACACACACAGAGCTAAATTAGAATTACAAATGTACTTTAGAGTCAAAGCTTCCCCCCCCCCCACACACACACTTTCTCTTGTTGAAATCCCCAATTTCAATGTCATTATATAAAATTCTAAAATAAAATATTTTTTATTTCCTATTTTTTTTTAGAGACATTGTCGTAGGCAGGATTACAGTAATAAAAATAAAAATAAAAATTCCAACAAGAAAATTTGGTACTGAAATCCACGTAATCACATTTAAATTAAAATTATATCCGTTTTTTTTTTCCTGATCTCAACATTTTAACTCTTTAATAGGAGAACTCCCCTGTAGTGTCGCCACAGTTGTTTTTTTTCCCCCACATGTCCAGGACGGACGGAACTCAACTCAAAAACACAACACTACATTCTGAAGTCTGTTCTGAAACTATTTTCTAACATAGTGACCACTATAAAATACTAATTGTGTGGACAAATCTGTGACCAAATATTTTCATCGGAGTTTTACCTGTATGATGTGGTCGTCTCCCTTTGATTAAATTGGTGATCAAAGGATAGGACGGTGGAGTTCGGGCGGGGGGGGGGGTGTGGAGGAGGTGGCATGATGGTGTTTGGTCTTCATCTTCAAAATAATAATTTCAATGTTGACCAATTGGATTTTACTCATTTTTTTTCTCTTATTGTTTTATTACATCAACACATTCCAAAAAAACAAAATGTAATGTTTTGTAAATAAAGTTTTACTGCTTTCTTTATTTTATTTTTAAATTTTTAATCAAGCGATTTGATTAGTTGTGGGTTTGTTTTTATCAAAGTATTTGTTTTTCTCAACAAGAATAATAAAAAACATTCTCTCTCTCTCTCTCTCCCCCACCCCCCCCCTTTTTCCCTTCTCTACACATCATCTTAAAAAAAAGTTTGGCATTTTGAGCCAAGTTTTTTTTCTCCAAATTAGAAGGCGTGTCATGCCCTCCTCCCCCCCTTCCCCACACACCCCTCCACAACCCCTCACCGGGAATTCGTCCGCTCCCCACCACCATCACAGCCTCATTTCATGAAATATTGAGTTGGTTGTGAGTGGGATACATATGTTTGGTAAGTGAACAGATGAAAACTTTAAACTGTTTGATGGAGCGGTACATTACTCATTTCAAAACGGGGCTGGTTATTTAGGGGCGGGCAAAGATTCTTTATAAAGGGAGAAGAAAGACATGTTAATTACCATGTGATTAGATTTTGGAGATCAATATTTGATTTTTTTTTTTAAAAGGAACAAAACAACAACAAAAAAAAAACAAAACAAAAAACAGCTGACGTCCAGTGAGCTAAAAAAAACTGTTGAATACAGCCCTGTAGGGTGTAGACAAAATGTTGAATACAGCCCTGTAGGGTGTAGACAAAATGTTGAATACAGCCCTGTAGGGTGTAGACAAAATGTTGAATACAGCCCTGAAGGGTGTAGACAAAATGTTGAATACAGCCCTGTAGGGTGTAGACAAAATGTTGAATACAGCCCTGTAGGGTGTAGACAAAATGTTGAATACAGCCCTGTAGGGTGTAGACAAAATGTTGAGTACAGCCCTGTAGGGTGCAGACAAAATGTTGAATACAGCCCTGTAGGGTGTAGACAAAATGTTGAATACAGCCCTGTAGGGTGTAGACAAAATGTTGAATACAGCCCTGTAGGGTGTAGACAAAATGTTGAATACAGCCCTGTAGGGTGTAGACAAAATGTTGAATACAGCCCCTGGTAGGGTGTGACAAAATGTTGAATACAGCCCCTGTAGGGTGTAGACAAAATGTTGAATACAGCCCTGTAGGGTGCAGACAAAATGTTGAATACAGCCCTGTAGAGTGTAGACAAAATGTTGAATACAGCCCTGTAGGGTGTAGACAAAATGTTGAGTACAGCCCTGTAGGGTGTAGACAAATGTTGAATACAGCCCTGTAGGGGTGCAGACAAAATGTTGAATACAGCCTTGTAGGGTGCAGACAAAATGTTGAATACAGTCCTGTAGGTTGTAGACAAAATGTTGAATACAGCCCTGTAGGGTGTAGACAAAATGTTGAATGCAGCCCAGGGTAGGGTGTAGACAAAATGTTGAGTACAGCCCTGTAGAGTGTAGACAAAATGTTGAGTACAGCCCTGTAGGGTGGAGACAAAATGTTGAGTACAGCCCTGTAGGGTGTAGACAAAATGTTGAGTACAGCCCTGTAGGGTGAAGACAAAATGTTGAGTACAGCCCTGTAGGGTGAAGACAAAGTGTTGATTACAGCCCTGTAGGGTGTAGACAAAATGTTGAGTACAACCCTGTAGGGTGAAGACTAAGTGTCGAATACAGCCCTGTAGGGTGTCGACAAAGTGTTTAATACAGCCCTGTAGGGTGTAGACAAAGTGTTAAATACAGCCCTGTAGGGTGTAGACAAAGA
>JAGDYQ010000006.1:5883443-5915934 GCA_021962125.1 Bulinus truncatus
GTTTCGTAACAAGTCAACTTATTTGTCTTCGTCAACGGGCTCCCCCCGCATTCTGTTCAAAGTATGTTATTCACGAGCGTGAGCTTGTTTAAGGAGCACACACGACTGCATTTTGCTTTACCTGAAATATTTTGATTTATCTGTTATGTTTCAAACAAAGCTTTTTTTTAATAGTTTATTCTGTGTAAAATTTCATTACCTATTCTTTGTTACCAGACATTGATAGCCATTTTTGTTTTTTAAATTGATTTTTTACATCGATAGTTTTTGAATGTTACGACGTGGGAAATCCCCTTTACGTCACTGCCGGGAGGGAATGTCCCTAAATGGTTAACTATGTTTCCCCTTGCTGCCATAAATACGAGATGAATGGAAGTTTCCACGAGTGCTAAACTTTCTTGGCATGAGCCATCTCCTTTCTGGCGACTATTCCTAGTGGTTTTCGCCACCCAACAGTACTGACGATAGCAGTTTCCTCCCAATACATTAACCCACTTAAATCAACCATGGAATATAAAGTTAACTTTCTTACCAATTATATTTTCTAATGATCGTATTACCTTATGACCGATATATCGCAACCGGTTCGTTCTGTTTGTATGTGCCTTGTCATATGGGGTCGACTTCACTGTACATTTCTACTCACATATATATATATATAATGTAATTTGTATTTTATCAACAAATTAATTAGATTGTATACCTGATTTAGGATAGACCTTTCGTGTTTTGATCTTGTTTGTTTGGAATTCTGGTTTTTCTTTTTAACTTTTTTTATCACGATAAAACGAATCAATGTAATTAACAACATCTTAAAAAAACAAAACAAAACTTGGTCATTAGATGGTGCTGATGGTGTATTTAACTGAGTGAAACTAATTGATTTTGACAGATGAGGCAGGGAAGTTTAAATTGAGAGAGAGAGAGAGAGAGCGCTAACCTCGAGAGTGAGTCTAACATTTAGGACACTCCACATTCGCTTTCTCCGATTCCAAAGCTACCTGGAAGCTCTGGTCGCGATAACCTTGATAGACTATTAATAGAATGTGGGAGGTGATGGGTAGGGATGGTTGCGTGACTTGAGATAGTTCCAGTATATTCTTTATTTGCCCAGTCTACATATTTAGTTGTGTTTTTTTAAACTGTTGATTCCTTTGTTTTATTGTAACCACAAAGAAAAAAAATGTTAAAGTGGCTTGTAGCAGGTTTATGTATGCTGGTATAATCCTTCTTTCTTCTAAATTGCAATGATAAGAATGGGATAGAAATCATACTTCTTATCAGGGTGTTGTGTGTTGCAAGGGCCAGGCTTGCGGAGCCGCCATATTTTTTTCGGCTCCGGCTCCCATAAATTTGACGGCTCCGGCTCCGGCTCCCTATCAAGATAGTATCACACAAGACAAAAATTTTTGTAATTGCTCCACGCTAACATCCCGCTGATAAAAGTTATGCAAATTTTGCCGCGTTCACCCCCATAGTCAGGAACTTGAAAAATATACGCATCGTCGGTTTCACTAAAAAACAAACCATTTCGAAGTGCATCCAGAATCATATCATTATTTTCGATCGAGGTTTCACTAGTCGCCATTTTCATAAGTACTAAAAAGTTATTTTAATGATCGTAAATTAGCCAATTTGTAAATTGATACATTATTTAAAATATTTTAAAGACTTCAGTATTTATATTTAGTATTTATAAATTCGAAGTGACTATTCCGACTTGGGTAGGCCATGTAGCCAGGATTATTGCATTGGGGGGGGGAAGAACTGATTTAGGGGTACAACGGCGGATCTAAACAAAACTTTGATTCCCGAAGGCGGGGCGAAACTGTTTTCATATTGTTGAAAATTGGTCTTTTGAACAAAAAATATTTCGATAATTTAATGATGTATTACCTAAACTTGCGGTAAAGGGGACATGCTGCCCTCCGGCCCTCCCCATAACTCCGCCCCTGGTGGTGTAGAAAATGTTCGAGGGGGGGCGAAATTTTTGCAGTTCCATATCTGGAATGGGCATTTTAGTACCGATTGTTTAGCTATTAATTAGAAATATATAATTTTAACTACGTTTCAAATAATTCATGGCGTATGTTGCAGTTTTGCGGTAAAGGTCATTTAAATAGTAAAGAGTTTTATAATGATAAATATTTATTGAGGCTGAGCAATTTCTGATTCCTGTTATAAATATATTGACCATTTGTTCTGCTACACAATTGTTACATAATAGATACCTGATTTATATCATTATACTGTTGGTTAAACGTGTACAACCCGGGAAGAACGGGAAAAAAACATTAAAGATGCACGAATATAGCTTAGCTATTTGTGTGATATTTCTTATAAAATAATATTGAAAACAAAGAATTATCAGATCTATCAACAACAAGTTGACCAGTCTGCAATTACTTCAATTTAAATAAAGTGAATTCTGCTAAAAAAGTAAATTTATAAATTAAATAACATCACTCAGGAAATCTCAGAGTTTGTACATTATTATTTTACTATACATATGTATAAAAGTGAAGTCAGAAGTCAATATAAATTTTAACTTATTTAAGTTGCTAGTTATCCTCAGAAGATATCAATGTATACAACTATTACTAAGGTTGCGAACAGGCCCCACTGACAGAAATTTGGGGTCCCTAAGCAAAGGGTGACACGGGCCCCTGTGCCGATATTAATATTTTCAAAAGTTGATTGGCCAGGTCGGTCCGGGCCCCTAAAACAAAATTGAACAAAATGATTGATGTTTTATAGCCGTTAGTTATTAAAATTTTGTCAAAATGCCAAAATCATGCACGGGGGGCCTAGGTCATGAACGGGGGGTCAACCCCCTACCCCCTCTGGCTTACGGGCCTGGTTCCCGGTACCAATAAACTCCGATTTTTATTCGGACCCGTGGCAAATATACCTTAGCTTAGCTATACATAAACTCATTATTGTTTTTTGTTTATTTTTTTGATAATTGCTTGAATTGTATGATTTAATCGTTACTCGAGTGTCTAGGGTTTCACTCAAAGCGGACTCTGTATTATTTTTTTCGGGTTCCGGTCTAATAAAAGTTTAAATATAGCCAAGCTTAGTACATATTTGCCTTACGGGTCCGAATAACAATCGAACTTTTTATTGGGACCCGGAGTCCGAATAGCCACAGCCTTATAAATTTATCTGCTCTATTTCAGATATTCTGTTTATAATAAAATTGTTAAATACAGAAAGCTATCATTTTGTTTTTAGTCTATGCACCATTCGCGGTCCAAATAATACACGAAATGACGCGTTCTATTTGTCGTCGTAGTAAAAATTTATTTTTAAATGTTTGATACAAATTGTTCTATGAAATAAAACTGTTTTAACTTTATATACAATAAAAGTAACATGCCATTAACACAATATTTTGGAGGGTAAACAAGATTTAAAACGAACACAAAACGATTCCCCCACAAAAGATTTCTTGTGGTGATGTGCCTGTTACTGTTGTAGCGTTCGTAAAACATACAAAAAAGGACAACATTTCAAATTGTAGGAGGCGAACAATCAAACAAATTTGTAATTTGAAAGCTAAAAAAAAATTCTCGCTGTAAAAAAAAGCATTTGGGAGCCGTGGAGTTTCCGCCAGGTTTTTCGGCTCCGGCTCCAGCAAAAAGTAGCGGCTCCCGGCTCCTCCGGCTCCGGCTCCGCAAGCCTGGCAAGGGGCTGCTGAACACTCCACAGAGCTCAGTAAATGAATAAAGAAAAAAAGAAAACTTTACGAAACGCTTTATCAATTTGGTATTTATAAAAATGTACCTTGAGTAAAATGATGTCCATTTCTGCGTTCATTCAAAAAGCGTTCGCCATTCTGATCGTGTGAATATGACCCACCCCCATCCACTTCCTCTTCTGATTGGTTTCATTCTCTCTTAATTTAGTGGTGCAGGTGTTCTTACAAACACACACACGCATGACTACACAATGTGTTTACAAGCCCACAATCCACCTATGATAAGTTTTACAATGAGTTCCTGTATGATTTCTTCACGATTCTTCATTTGTCAAAGTAGCTTTCTATAACAATCGTTATGTTTTATAATCAATAACTCAAAGTAGCTCTCTATAACAATAGTTATGTTTTATAATCAATAACTCAAAGTCGCTTTCTATAACAATCGTTATGTTTTATAATCAGGAACTCAAAGTAACTCTCTATAACAATCGTTATGTTGCAATCAAGAAGCGAACAGCAGGCATAGAAGATGTCACACTTAAGCATAAACAAGTGTAACCATTTTGATTGGATACTAACTGTTCGACATGGAACCGAACATTCACTTGTCACTGTGTGCAGTACAAGACACAATTACTGCACGAAAACTGTTGTAAGTGCCATCACCTTTGAGTGTGTTTTGTAATTTCCAGCTTTTTTTGTATGATACCTTGTCTAAGTGCACGTTTTTTTCTGTATGTGTTTATGTCACTGTATGTGTGTTTATGTATGTTAGATGCTACCTCGTGGTTTTACTTCAGCTGCTACCTTTTCTCACCTTCCTTTACTTGGTTTTCTACACTGCTTGTATGTCCAAGCGTGTCCTTAACGACTTGGGATTGACAGATGCTCTCCTTACCCCAGCTCTGTGTGCGTAGGTTCATATGTCACTGTTACTTTTGTGTGTGTGTGCTTTGATTTCATTTGCTGCAATAACTGGTTACAGTTTGTAACATTTATGTTTCCATTCTCCAGTGTCTCTTGTTACTCTTCTGGTACCGGTGTTTCATTTGATTATCTCACAGTTGCACTATTAAATGCTATCAACATTTTCACCTATCCATCTTTTACTTAATAATTTTTGTTCTAGTTTAATTTTAAGACCACATTAGTTTATAGGCCTATGTATTCCTTTTAAGTACTTTAATTTTTTATAAGCTTTTCCAATTAGTTTCACATTCTGTTTGTGGCTTTGTCCTTCTTTTGGACTTTTTCCATCTTTACCGAGATGGCAAAATCAAATGAGGCCCACTGGTAAGATTCTACATGACAAAGACATCTAATAATTTCGGATACATCACTTGCAATATTTTAGAAATACTAAAAAAATTCGTCTCGAGACTGTCATGTTTTTAATAAATAGGATACATAGCGCCGGTGTGGAATAGCACCAAATCACGAACCCTTTTTATTTAAGTCTTATGACCTGCCGAAAAAAATTTCTTTGTTTTAAAATTTCATTGTCAGTAATTTAATTATCAGTAGTTTCTCGGGCTTTAAAATTTAATTGTCAGTAATATCTTTAATATTTCTCTATCAGTGCAATTTCTTGCCAGTAACATTCTTTGCTTTCATATCTCAATTTTCTCTGCTAAATTTATTTTATTTGTTCGCTCTCCTGAGGCAGGTACGGGGTCTTTACTCTGGGTGTGTTCGAACAACTTTAACTAAACACTTTATTCTGATGACGTTCCGTTTACCGGTTACATTTACAATTCAATATCCGTTTTAGGTTACAGATTATATAATATACGAATAGCGCATCGCTATAGACGCAGATCATCGGTTTTGTGTTAAGAACTCTCCACCATTGTTGTTATTCGCTTTTTGTTTCCAATGGCACTTTCCATTCATTAAAACACACAGATCTATTTACACATGTTTTTATTTTTTCAAGACATAAAATATGAATGAAAAAAGCTTCCTCAATTTGCTTTATAAATATAAAAAAGTGATACTTTGTTATTTAATTCATGAGTTCATGGGTTTTTAGGATCTTTATATCTCTATACTTATAAGACGCATTTTGTTGTCTGTCTGTCTGTCCTGTCCGTTCCCTTATAACTCAAGATCCAGACAAACAAAAAAACGTGAAATTTATTACACATACACATAATTTACATGGGGAAGGTTATAGGACAGGTTTCGTTTCATATTGATGGGTAGTTTAATTGTAATTAATTTTTTTTATTTTAGTATTCTACTATATTGAAGTAATCTCAACGGCGCCATAAATAAAATTTCTCTGTGACGTCATTTCCCTATGATCGAATAGAACTTGCGTGTGGTGCTGTATTGTGCCTTTGTGATGCAAAGAATTGTTGATGTTTTTTTCATGCTCTCTGGTGTGTACAGTTTGAGGAAGATAAAGGAATGAAGAGGGATTTTAGAGAAGAAGTGTGAAACCATAATAATAAGTATATATATATATATATATATATATATATATGGAAGGGATATACAGAGAGAGAGAGAGAGGGGGAGGGAGGAGAGAGATAGAGAGAGGGGGCAGGGGGGAAAGAGAGGAAAGGAGGAGGTAGGAGGGAGGGCGGGGAGGGGGAGAGAGAGAGGAGGGTGGACAGGGGGAGAAAGGAGGGAGAGAGGGAGATGGGAGGGAGTAGAGGGAGAGGGAGCAGGGGGAGAGGGAGAGAGAAAGGAAGGGAGGGAGAGAGAGGGGGAGGGAGGGAGAGAGATAAAAAGTGAGAGGGCAGGGAGGAGAGAGAGAGGGAATGAGGGAGGAGGAAGGGGAGAGAGGGTGGAAAGGGGAGAGAGGGGTGATAGGGAGAGAGAGAGGGAGGGAAGGAGAGAGGGAGAGGATGGGAGAAAATGAGGAGGAAGAGATAAAGAAGAAAGAGGGGGCAGGGAGGAGAGAGAGGGAATAGCCAAGCAATGTGAAATTTATTTACATACACACATAATTACATGGAGAAGGTTATGGGACAGGTTTCGTTTCAATCTGGATGGGTAAGTTTAATTGTAATTAATTTTTTTTTATTTAGTATTTTCCTATATTAAAGTAATCTCTACGATATATGCCATAAATAAAAAAATTACTCTGTGACGTCATTACCCTCTGATCAAATAGAACTTACATGTGGTTATATATGTGTGTCTTTGTGCTGCAATGAATTGTTTATGTTTTTGTTATTCTTCTTTATTTGTACAGCTTTAGGAAGTTCAAGGAATGAGGAAGGATTTTACAGAGAAAGGTGTGAAGCCATGATAGTATATATGATATATATATATATATAGAGAGATATATATAGAGAGAGAGGGAGAGAGAGAGAGAGAGAGAGGGAGGGGGATGGACAGGGGAAGAGAAGGAGGGGAGAGGGAGATGGGAGGGAGGGAGGGAGAGAGAGGGAGATGGGGAGAGGGAGGGAGAGGGAGAGAGAAAGGGAGGGAAGGAAAGAGAAAGGAAGGGAGGGGGAGATGGGGTAGGGGGGAGGGAGAGAGGGGAGAGGGAGGGATAGAGAGAGGGTGGGAGAGAGGGAGAGAGGGTGGGAGAGAGGGAGAGAGGGTGGAGAGAGGGGGAGGGAGAGAGATAAAGAGTGAGGGGGCAGGGGAGGGAGAGAGAGGGAATGAGGGGAGGGAGGAAAGAGGAGAAGGGTGGAGAGGGGGAGGGAGGGAGAATGAAGGGAGGGAGAGAGGGGTTAGGGAACGAGAGAGGGAGAAATGGGGGAGGGAAGAGATAAAGAGAGAGAGTTTGCAGGGAGGGAGAGAGAGGAAAGGAGGGAGGAGGGAGGGAGGGAAGAGAGGAGGGAGGGGGATGGACAGGGGGGAGGTAGGGGGAGAGGGAGAGGGAGGGAGAGAGGGAGATGGGAGAGGGAGGGAGAGAGGGAGAGAAAGGGAGGAAGGAAAGAGAAAGGAAGGGAGGGGAGAGAGGGGGGAGGGAAGGGAGAGAGGGAGGGAGAGAGAGGGTGGGGAGGGAGGGGGAGAGAGATAAAGAGTGAGGGGGGCAAGGAGGGAGAGAGGGAATGAGGGAGGAAGAGGAGAGAGTGTAGAGAGGAGGGAGGGGGAGAATGAAGGGAGGGAGAGATGGGTTAGGGAGGGAGAGAGATGGGAGGGGGAACGAGAGAGGGAGAAATGGGAGAGAGAGGGGGAGGGAGAGGGAGTGAGAAGGGGAGGGAGAGAGAAAAGGGGGAAGGGGAAAGGGAGAGGGAGGGGAGGGAGAGAGAGGAAGGGAGAGAGGGGGTAGGGAGAAAACAGAAGGTAAACAGAAAACCTTATTTTAAACCCGGGCAAAGCCGGTACTTGCAACTAGTATATATATATATATATATATATATATATATATATATATATATATATATATACTAGATATTAAGCCCGGCGTTGCCCGGGAAATCTAGGTGTAATGTTAAACCCTTTCCTAATCAATTTTAATTAATTTAATTAGGTGCTGATTTATGCCACCTTCCTAATGTGCAGAAATGATTTCCAATTTTCATACGGCAAAAGAATGTGGGCCATAACAACAAACCATCACATCAAAAAGTAATCAATCCATCGAGGGAACAATAACCTCCAGTACACAATGTTAAAAAACTATAACTGAGCATGATTTATCAAATGCGCAGCCACATTTACGTGAAATGTGTAGCCGATTTACGTGAAATCAAGTGCAGAATTTTTATTTTTATTTGACGTCACAGAGTTTTTATTTATAGCGTTTTGCCCTGAATTCTATTTATAGTTAAAATCAAAACAAAAACGTAAAAAATGCACTGAAAGTAAAACAAGTAATTAAGCCTGTTCCATTCTGGACACAGGACGTGTTAGCGCATTTTCTTGTTTATAACTCAAATTTACACGTTTGATTAGCTTTCAGTAAATATTTGTAAATTTTGGAAATGTTTATAAATTCAATTGTGTAATGCATATATCTGTTAAAAAAAATATTATAAAGACGTTTCTTTATATTTGAAAAAAAAAAAATTTTCTCTTAAATCTAACTTCACAAGTGGTTTGTGGTTACTAAATAGGACTCATAATTGAAAACATTCGAAATTGTAGTTATTTAATCGTCCGAAAACTCCGTCAATTGTTGCATGAAAGCTCTGATACTTTCAATTAAGCTCAGAGCTCAAACACTATTTCATTTGATGAGTTTCTTAATAAATCTTGGTGAAACTTCATGACTGCAGTATTTCGCACCAAATGAATGGGTTATTGAATATGCAAGGTGTAGAATGGGGCCATTTATATAATATATAAGCCCCTTAGGAGCCCTGAAGCCCGGCCCTCAGAGGTCCTATCGCGAAATGAACTTTTGATGTACACATGGCAGGCCAAGACCTACAAAATGATATATATATCATGGGTCTAGGACTTATGGTTGTTGAGATATAGGGCGCTCCATTATTAATATAAGCTATGTATGAAAAAGTAAAAAAAAACGGTAGCTTTATAAGGCCCCTTTTACGGCCCTCAGAGGTCAGATCGCGAAATGGAAAAAGTCATTTCTTGGCAGGCCAAGACCTACAAAATGATATATACATCATCGGTCTAGGACTTATGGTTGTTGAGATCTAGGGTGATGACGGACAGACAGACAGACAGACAGACAAAACGGGGACAAAAAAAAAACTACTATGTCATTTAACAGCGCGAAGGCACGATACAGCACTCATCGGGAAATGACGTCATAGAGGATTTTTTTTATTTATAGCGACGGCGCTCCCATTCTGCAAAAAAAATAAAAATAAATGTACCAACGGGACGTCCTAGGTCATAGGTTATTTACAAACGCGCTCGCTAGTGACCTAGTCTGATTAAAATGCTATCTGTTGTAATAAAAACTAAAATAATTTGAATGATATTATAAATTATTATTTAACATTCAGGACTTTTAAATTTCATAATAAAAAACCACAGAAACTGTTTAAAACTGTAGATTTTTGAAAAAGAGATATCGAATCGATTCAACACCAGCGCCATTTTGAATTGTTTTCGTGACCTCGCTGGTCGCGTGATTACTTTATCAAATACTATTGTTTTATTTATTTCTGGAGGTCGTTTATTTATAGAACGGATTACCCACATACCGCCCGCCGCCGCGTCCCGGACAAGCTTAGCTGCTTTATAAGTTAGATTTAATAAACATTTCTATTCAATTAAGTGACTGATGAGTGTAAATATCATTAATGGCGGCGATGTAAACATTGTTTCAAAACCACGCTTGCGCAATCTGTACAATATCTCTAATCTGTGGTATAGGTAACTCAATCGACCTCGGTCCGCCTCTGCCTCTTCCTTAGGTCACATTGTATCAATGTAATTGACGTCCTCCTCCTTCATCCAACTGCAGTGATAGCTGCTGCATCCGTTCATCATGGTTTTCAAATCCGTGCATGCTGTCTTATCGCCATATCTTTTAGCAAGCGGATCTTCAAATTTATATCTTTTTGTTGCGACAATTTCTCCATGTTAGTTCTAGATATAAATATCACTTAGCGGTCTGGTCCAAGAGTTGTGCACTCTTAGCTGACTTTGTTTTTTTTCTCCCTCCTTGCAGACTTAGTTTCCTTGGGATACTAGCAGTGATGGAAATCTGTTCATTTACATCTACCCCTGTGTTTCTGTTTCGTTGCACTCAACTTCAGTCAAGTGACCTCTTTACATAAACTTTTTTGTTTCACCCACTAACTCTGACGGCATTTTTTTTTTTTCTTCAGTGGACTAGAAATGTAATACACGCATCGAAAGCATATTTTTCCTGACATAGTTTCTGTGTAATAAATGCGAACATACATTTAATAGTCATTATTTGAACGAATATCGGAGAGTTATGGTGGGACAATGATCACTATTTCGAATAAAAATGGGGAGCTATGTTACTTACGACAATGGTCAGATTCTGAAGATGCCAATAGTCAGGTCTGTAAACGTGAGTATAAATAGTTATATTGTCGATTGTTTATTTGCTTCATTTATCCGACTTATTGACCGCTGATGACATTCTTCATTTATTTTACCATTTTTCGATTCATAAAATGCATACAATGATTATATATAATGGCAGATGAATAACACGATTACTGATAGATAACAACTGGGAGATGTTCTATGTTGCATATATTTGCACATAATTTTTTCATTTGTGGAGATTTACTAGCGCATCGTTTCTCTAAAGAAAAGTTTCAATTGTTTCTAATAAACTATCAGTTTGTAACTTTTGTTTTCTATTTTAAATCAACGATGTTAAAATGAATGGAAAGCTGAAACCTTAGGCACGTGAGTGTTTCACCGTGAATGTCTACCAATATTGTTGTTGATTGACCGTATGGTATATTTTGTATCGTGAATTTCCTGAATGGAGAAGCTTTTGATTAGCTGGAGCTAGAGTGACGATCAGTTTGTAAATCGTGGTCTGTTGTTGGAAGTGCTACGGGATTCCGATTCACTTTAAAGGTCCATTGGGGAGTAGCAGTCCTACATTGTATAGCCTCGTCTGGGTTGGGTGTGTGGCTTGTGTAAGTACCACATATACCGTATGATTAAAACAAGACCATTTTGAAAGATCATGCGTAGTTATTTATTGTATTACTGGGTTTATTGGTCCGGTCCAGAAATGAAATGATGGTGTGTTAAATTGGTCATGCATTACTAGCATGATGCCTAAAAGTTTAATTGTACAGGTCGGACTTGATATATCTATTGAAAATCTACAACAGTCAAAGCCACTTCCTTTCTCGAAATATTTTTTTTTTTCATACTAGGTCAGCTGTGTGTGGTTGTTGTTTACCTTCAGAAAAACGTAACACGGTTCTTTCTCCTGTCTCTAATTATAACGGTGTAACTTTTTCTTTCATTCTTATGAATCCGCGTGCTCCTTCATTAGTTTCATCAACTTGTCTATCAGACCAAGCATTGAACTAGTATGCCTTAGCCATATCCCACATTGAAAGCTCATGAAAGAATTTTAAAAAAAAAAAATGCAAACAACAAAAACGATGCCTAAGCCAAGATGTGCTTTAAAGCTTCAAATATATTAAAAACGCCAGATACGAAGTGAAAGGGGATATCAGAACCGCAGACTTGAGCCGAAGGTAGTAACACTTTGATGAAAATATATAGTGTTAGAGATGTTATTGTTCATGTTTATATTAGTATAGAAAATAGTGTATTAGAGATGTCTTTAATTATTTAATTTTCCCTGTCGATTAAAAAAAACTAAAATAAACACAACAACAAATTTCTTTGTTCTCTGGTTACCTTTTCAATATCTTGAATTATTAACATTTTCTTTATAATACACACTTTGTTCCCCCCCCCCAATCATATTGAAATGTATCATTCATCCATCGTTCCTTTCACACCCCCATCATGTTGGAAATGTATCATTTCTATCCGTCGTTCTGTACCATGGCATGGATGCAAATCCTTTTCATCCACGGAGGCCACAATTTAACGTTCTTGTCTTATTATGATGGGACGGATGGTCGAGTGGTGAAGACCTCCACTGTCCTCCTGATTTGACCTAGGTTGAAACATCGGTGAGAACCATGGAATTTTTCCCAGATGAAATTCCGATTGGCGTACCGTCCCATCCTGCTTTAAATAGGTACCTGACTTAAGTTGGGGAAGTAAAGGCGGCTGGGGCGTTGTGCTAACTTAGGGAGCGACCGATATGCCTTTTACAAAGATAGTCCGATGGCGATATTTCCCCCCCAGCATTTTTACTGATACCGAAACCGATATTTTTCTTTTTAGGGCTGTCCATTATTTATGTCAACAACTTTTTTGGCGCCTTTTACCCCCATACTGTCAACAACTTCAAATACACCCCTATAAAATTACGTCAACATTTGATTACCCCCCCCCCCCCCCTCCAAAATATAATAAGCAAAATTAGTGACAGGAATATAGTTAGTTGCATTAAAATACTGAATGTTAAGCAGTAAGTAACACAGAACTACAAACGCTGCTTAATTTTCCTGTTGTTATTAAGTAATTATATTAAATTAAAAGGAACATTGTTGACGTCGACTTTTCTTGACCCCACTTGTCAACAATTGTCAAAAATTTTCCACAGCCCCCTATTTTGTTGACATAATTAATGGACAGTCCCTTAAGCAACAACAATGCCAAACACGTGTTTTTCTCATAATGGTATGTATGTCAACCCATGTTCATATTTTGTAACACTTCATACGCGTGTCTTGTTCCCCCACCCCCACAACTCCCCATCCCAAAAAAAATACACACAGATGTTCACTAATTGTATCATTCAAGTTATACATTAGGAATTAAATGTTAATCCTATTGTTTTCAGGGGCTCTCTGATGCAATGTTTGTGAACGTGACAATTTGCAATGTACGGGTTTTTTCCTTTTCAAATCATATCTGATCTGGTTATAGAATTGGGTTATTCACTGATTTTTTTTTTTTTCTACAACTCTGTTGTGAAAAAAAAAAAACAATGTATCAAGCCAATGGCTTGGCCGGTCCGATAGTTAACCCATAGAATTATGCCAATATCCCGGTTCGCCTATCGGTCATACCCTGGCCTGTCCGGCCGATCCCATTATTAGCCGATGGTGCCAATAAAGATTCCGATACCGATACCGATCCGATTATCAGGTCGCTCCCTAGTGCCACTTGCTCATACAGTCCCTTTCATATGCCTAAGGTTTTAGAAACAGATGAATTCTACACTTCATCTACCCCGATGGCTCGTTAGAGCTAAAGGGGAACTTTACTAATTAGGACAACGTCCAGACGGCCATATCAGTATATTCCGTCAGGAAGAAATATATAATAAATATTTCTTTTCATGCCACCATTTACCTTTCATATCGCCGCCGCCTCTTCCACGTTCACTTTACCCTGCTCTATTTGGGTACACCACATTTTATGCTGACTAGTTTTTTTTTTACAGAGCTGTAACTACAGCGTAACCAGTTCAACTTTTCATGTATTCATTTATCATAACCAGTTGACCTAAAATAAATGCGCCCTTATCACAAAACCTATCTGACCACTTATAGGCCATGTGTGTGCACTTGCCGAATATTTGATTTTCAACTGGTTCATCTTTGATAACTTTGATTGTAGAGAGGATACATTTGGTGTATGTCTTAGACTAATTCGTGATGATTCATCCTGCCACATTATTCCACCAAGTTCTTCATTACCTTTCCAAGATCTTTTATTGACCTGTTAGGAAACTTTTTTTTGTAAGATAATCTTGCTGTGCGTGTTTAGAGTTAGATACTAGGGGTTTCTCAACAAACAGCTCCCCTTATATGTAATACATGCATTTAAGAAATAAAATAATACTTTTTATAGGTTCCATTCCACGGGGAATATATATATATATATATATATATATATATATATATATATATATATATCGTTGGGTCACAGTTTTAAACATCCCCACCTGTAACAGGCATTAATGTGTTATGGCTTCCTCATTATGTAAGAATGTTCCCACATCTCCCATAATTGTGGTGGCTCGGTGAAAACTGGTGATGCCTTTGTGCTTACCGATGCCAATAATTTTTCTTTTGTATTTTACCAGCTCCTCTCCTGGTCCACTTGATTTGCCTTTCCTGTTTGAAATGAAGGGTCCTAAAAACAACATTTTTAAATGACCAGTAGGGTTAATCACTTTTTCAATTTTTTCCAAAATCTTATTTTTACTGGCATTTTTAACTAAACAATTGTGAACAAAATATGAAAATAATATTCATTATTTTTCACTCGAAAACGCTTCCCCACTAACTCCATCTTGTGTTTATATAAGATGCGTTTTCGGGTAATAAAATTACTTCTTTGATGGATTCCGCAATAACAAATATTTGATTACATTAGTTACATCCAAGATCTACTACAGGTCATTTTTGACCTATGTCTAAAACAAGAAATTAAAAAAAATTCAATTTTTGAAATTTAAAAGTCTACTGCTTTAATGTATTGTGCAAATACTACAACTTCTACCAAGTAATGGTCATAAATATTATGAACCTTACTGTTTGGTATAATTGTCACGAAAGGTCTACTTGGAATTAGGAAAGTCTAACTTGGTTGATTTGGAGATATCAGTATTCTTCTCATTTCAATTTTATTCTTCTTAATCATCTGCTTGTAATTAATTTTGTGGGAAAGCAAATTTGTCAATAAATAAAGCTTGTAAAGTATTAAAAATATTAAGCGAACACTCTACCAATATTGAAGATCCTTCGCAGTCATAAAAGTATAAGGCAAGCTACTAAAAGAAGCGGATTTGTTGAAGTTGCAGTTTATAAAAACAGCTTACAAAATTTTGAATGGTGCATACATTTTGACAGAAAAAAAGAATGGAAGGAGAAAAACAAGTTGTTTTACTGAAAAACGTTGAAAAAAATTCGATTAGCCATATTGTCTCTGACAAATGGAAAAGCAGAGACAATATTTACAGCGAATAGGGCTGTACTAGCTGAGTCCGTACTCTATTCATGTATTCGAGTAATTATTTGCGATACAAGGAATACAAATTCTGGCAGCTAAAATGGTGTGGTACGCAAGCTGCAAAATTACTGTCAACAGAACAGTGGACCAAATCCCTCAGTACATAGATTGCCAGCTTCATGTTTTAGGCCTAGTACTCAAGCATTATATGGATTCTGTTTTCGGCAGGGAAACGTCTAATCCAAACATTTCATATCCATTAGTTGCGCAAATTAACGATTACGAGTCACTTAAAGAGTCATGATTCTCAAGATAGTAGTTCAGAAATCATGTGAGAAAACAAAGGATGGAAAGACGACATGAAGTTCTTACATCATTTGACGCAAGTATTTCACTATTACGAATGAAATAAAACCTTTCCAGTAATTCCACTTCCAGAGACTGGCGGCTTTAAGTAATGCTCGTTGGAATTCAAGTGCAATACTAGCACTTCCGGCATTCTATTCCGAAACTAGAAACGAGAAATTTGAACATTTTATGTGCTTTCATAGCGAGAACATGGTCTGAAGTATGGTTTTCATATCAAAGGGACTGGAAAATAGGAAAAGAGATTTTAGCACCTGCTTTGCATATACACACTGAAGCAGATAGATGCTTCTAGATGCACTAGGTCTGGAAGATTAAGCAATACCTGGTATAGAACGAAGTAACAGCTATGCAGAAAGGGGCTATACAAATAATGCAAGATATTGTTCCACGTTGTGAGACTTCAAAGACACTATTAGACACTGTTTTATTCTCACTAATGATGAAGCATAAAACTTAATTTATGTTTCCTATGCTTCTTTTATTATCATTTCATATTTTGGACATCTCATACTCATGCTCACATCCATTGCACTTGTTGTTCTTATGTAACTTTCCATTACAGTGTTGTGTTATATATATTAATATATAATATTCGTTTTATGGTTTGGTGGGGAAGGTTTTTCAAATATTTTCAGAAAAGGTTATTTGTGTCATAAATACACTCATTAAAAGTCACATTTTCTTGCCATGTAAATATGAGGGTTACAAAAAGAAGCCATAACCCTAATGACCAGTCCTGTGGCTTGCATCTGTCAGAGGTTTGGTTGCTTGTACCAGAAAATTTAGTCAGCATTACTGCACCTTGATTTCCGTTTGTTTTTTATGTCGATAATTGATGTGATTGAACGCATGTCTAAAGTTTTCAATCCCCGTGTTGTTTTGACAGACAGAATCATTCATACAGTTTTCGTTACTGACATTTTGTAAACCCATGCTTCAAATTTTTTTAAACGAAATTATCGCAAGTTTAATAGACACAAAATATGTATTATGTGTATTATACTACGCTTGAGATTACATTCTATCAACCTGGCACAAAAATAATTGTTTTGTTAATTAAAGACTTCTCTTTAGTTGCAACAGACCCATAAAGCATTATGGTATATGGCTTTTGAATCATTTTATTCTTGCTAGTTTATTCACATACCATTTCAAATGATGCTTTTTTCTTATAAACATGCTCAGAAAAGTGTCGTGTATATATTACTTACACCACCAGTGGTGAGATTTCGTCAGAAATATTTACCGACACCAGTGTCAGCATTTCACCAGCCACCAACACCGGTGTCGTTTTTCTAACAGCCACCTACACCGGTTTTGGGGGGGAGGTCAAGGGAAATAATTGTGTATTTATCCTTGATTATACATCATACTATATGTAAAGATGCACGTTTAATTATATATTTATGGTCTTTTTGCTACCGATTTTTTTCGATATCATATGTATACTTTCAATAAATAATAGATACTTACTGTACGTTCTAAATGTATTGCGATATAGTGAAGTGTATTTGTTTAAAATTACTAATATATGTTTGCTTTATAAAATCAATGTATACTTATAATCAAAAGAAGGAAAAATGTTTCAAATAAGCATTTACTGAATGCAATATCCAGTGATAAATAAAAACATATACACATTCGGTCCAGGGTCAGCATAATACATTTTTGGGCGCACATGCAAAACTTATTTATCACCCACCCCAACACATTTTGAATTGCGAAAATCTTAAAATAATTTTTTCTAGCTCATTCCTAAGCCTATAACATGAAGAGTTTTAAGCTGTATTTTAAATTAATGAACACATTTTACTTCGATCATTTGACTTGTTAATGCTACTAAAGTAAAACAGATATAGTTTCGCCATTGATCATATTTTTTATCAGGCCGTACTGGTACTATTTCCAGTTCCCAATCAGTTGTTTACAACGTGAAAGAAATATTGACAGTACACCAACATCCTACAGTGTATAATCAAATCGACCGGTAATATTCGTGTACATATTATGCAACTATTAATTTTGATACAAGTTTGATATGCCTGCACATTTGCAACGTTTTCCTATCTGTTCTATTCATTAAAAATGTTTTTCGTTTTATAAAAATTAGAAGCTCTTATAAAGTCTATTACCATGTGACCATTTTATTCAGAAATTTTTCCAGGCTCATAGAAAAAAATATTTTCTGCTTTTTAGTACGCAAGAAAAACGTTGTTTTTTTATAAAATATTTTTTTATAATGTAATAATTTTGGTCTAATTTGTAAATGTAATTACTTAAATAACTAAAGTAAATAAATAAAATGCCTGAATTGTGTAATTAAATTTGTTTATTTTAATAATTAATGCACAGGGTGCTGAGCTTGACAGGTCGCCGAAATAGTAATCTTGAAAACAATATTCATCTTATAAACCAAACATTGACAATCTACGTCCCGTTAAACGTTTTGATTCGACCCTCAGTACACTCTCCTTCGTTCATTTACATTTGATAACATTTATGTTAGCTCAGATAAAGTATTATAAACACTCTATTGATCTGCTCTTGGTCCGGCCCTTCAATCAAATTTAAGAATCTGTTGTGGACCTTCAGTAGTTATAAATCTATATCTGTGATTTTGCTGCTTGCCCATTACGATGAAAAAAAAGTTATCAGTATTACATGTAACAATAAAAGGTCACAAAAACACTAGATATGGACATCAAGAGTAGCTTCATTGAATACATTGGAGTACCAGAAGTGTATGGTCTACTTAAGATATGCCAGAGTATGTGGAATGTCATTTTTGTACTTAATCTAGAGAGCTAATTGGGTACCTTTAATTATTTTCTCATTTATGTGTAGGCTTATGCTGAAATATTGGTCAAGATTATTGTCAACGATTGACTAAGCAAATCACCGCAAAGTACGGACATATACAACAACACTAGAGCAAAGATGCTTGGAAGTGGCCATTCAGAGGATGCAGAATGCTGAAATACAATCATGGCAAGGGCTATAAACAAAGATGGATGTTCCAGAGCTAATTTTAGAGAAGAGAGAAAGGCGTAAGAAGACACTACAGAACCGCGACCTGGGATTTCTGTTCAATTTGGTCAAATATACGCATTTAGATGTTGCGTTAACATTTTTAATTGCATAATTTTTCAATGCGTTAATCTTGGCGTTGTTGGCGATTTATCAGCAGCCTTATTTTTGAGTATTTTTGTCATATATTTTTTTTTTACATAATTCTTTTTTTATATACTAGTTATCAAAGGCCCGGTACCCGGACCGGCGAGTAGGCACACAGTTGGAGTTGAAAATGGTGATATATATTTTAGCGCGTTAACAATCAGTCTATATACTTGCAGTGGCCCCAAGGACATGAACAGATTATTGTAGCCAAAATACATTTGAGAATAGGGACAGCTAATAATACATCAAATAAAGTTCACATGTTAAATAGTTCCTCCCAAAGAAAATGATCCTGCTTATGGGTAAACATAAACAACAACTCTTAAAATCATAATTCCTTCATAATATTTTAATGGACTCCTTTCCAGTTATTCATTTAATGTTTTATAATGTTCAACATGGCGTATTTAAAAAAAAAAAGAGACGTGAGTGAGTGCTTGTGTTAAGCAAAACGCTACATGTTTAACAGGTGGTTTATTTACTGTTATACACATTGTAGCATAGTACAATTAACTAAGAAAAATTGCCGACCCGGCAGTGCAGAACCTAGGGATTTAGAGGCCCGGTGGGCTTGGCCTCTTTGGGGGCTGCCCCTGCATTTTGACATGAGATAATTTTTGACGCTTCTCAAGCTTGGTCCCGAGAAGGAAGAATCGTTGTGTAGCTTTTAGCTGACCTTCAATTAAAAACATAGTATTTCATCAATGCAGTTGAGGCCGCAGACGCAGAAAACATTAGGCCTCTTAAAAAAGAAAGACATATCAAAGCTTTCAACATTATAGTTCTGTGAAGCCAATGCCGAACCAAGGGATTTTAGGCATCTTCGGGAGCCACTACATTTTGACATGAGATAATGTACTTAATATTTAGTTTAAAAAATATTTTGGGGGCCCTCCTCAAAATGGGCCCACTCCATACACCCTCTGTGCGAAGCCCCCATCATAAATGGGTTAGTTTGCATTGTAAACATTGTGTACGGCGCTACTCAATCTCAACCCTTATTCATTTCATTCATGTGACGTAATAGTCAAAAAATGAAAAAAAAATGTGACGTATTTTAGGTTAGTAATAAAGGGAAATAATTGTACATTAGAAATAGACATAATTTAGGAATATAAACAATTTAAACAATATAAATATTACATTATATTGAGGTATCCATAATTTTGGTTTAAAGTTTAGATTGTGGAACATAACACAGAATACTTATTGAACGATTTCTGTAAATATTTCTTTTATGATCGCTTCTCATTTAATAACAAATTGAACACCATAGATTTATTACGATACTGTGAGATATACATAGGCCTATGGTACGTCGTTCCGGTTTATAACTAATTTCGGAGAGTATCACAGATTATTTTGGTATGATTTTGTGCTACCTCTCCTAAGATCGCTTAATTGCCCTTTGGTAATGATTGAGACGGTCGAAAGCAGTATTACATTGTGATTGCCATTTGGCATTCATGATCTTACCTGCCGGCACTAAACATATGGCTGGTCCAATGTCATTTCTGGCAGCCATGTAGGAGTTAATTCATACTCGGCTGGCCAGTTGGTAGCCGTATCATGCATGTTAAGAAGAAAACAGTAAATGTTTCTGCCATCTTTGAATTGTTTATGCCGCCATCTTGGATGAATTGTTTATGTCGCCATGTTGGATGACAGACGGAAGTAGCGATGACAGACGGAAACCGGAACATATGATGTAAAATTTGTATTATAGACAATTTTCATGTTTGTGTTAACTGTTTAAAAGCATGATCCTCTTATCCAGTAACGGTGTGTGGCGTTGGGGGGGGGGGGGAGGGACAAGGGCGCTCATAATCTCTGTATAGGTTTGTAATGTGGGGTAGCTAAATTGGTAATACTTTACAGGGGTGTGCCGTTTGGGCCATTGCTTTCATCACTTTCATTCTTATGACTTCTTCAATTCATTATTATATTTAAGATAAGGAGTTCTATGGCTATAGATAAAACTTTAAGCTCTCCAGAGACGTTTTCTTTAAATTTTCAAGTTGAAACTATCTCTCTCACCCATCTTTTAAACTATTTCAAACTTTCTCATTGGTTTAGGCATCCAGCCAATGGTGGGGGGTGATGCGCTTCATGTCTTGCGTCACTGTTTATGTTGAGTTGCCACCACGTGCACAATATTTACAGCTGCGTTAATTTCTCCTGCAGAGGGGAGCAGAACTTGAAACGAGTTGCTAGGATCTGGCGTTGTTTGAAAAAATGGAGACGGTTTACGTTAATCAACTCGTGTGCAGAGTTTTGAAGTCTATTTTTCTGTGTGAGTTAGGCGGTTGAGTTGAATCTCTTGGATAATTTCATTCTGCTTAGCCGTAAGTTATTGTTTATTAAATATCAGTCATATTGTACATTCTTTCAGTCAGTAAAATTAACTATCACTCTTAGTGTGCTGCCTTTTAGTCAGAAACTATTTAGCACTCTTCAAGTCAGTAGAAACTATTATCAACTATAGGCCTATTATCCACTTGATATTAAAATTATCACTTATATTGTGCATTTTTAACAAGTAAATACTAATTATCAACCACATTGTGCACTTTATTTAACAAGTAAATACTAATTATCAACCACATTGTGCACTATTTTAACAAGTAAATACTAATTATCAACCACATTGTGCACTATTTTTGGCAAGTAAATACTAATTATCAACCACATTGTGCACTATTTTTACAAGTAAATACTAATTATCAACCACATTGTGTGCACTATTTTAACAAGTAAATACTAATTATCAACCACATTGCAATACATCATTTTAACAAGTAATGCTAATTACCATAAACCACATTGTGCTCCTAGTTTAGAAATAAGAAAATATTTATTATTAAATACTTTGTTCTTTCCGTGCTTTTTTCCATTTAAGTTTTCATTTTCCTACGTCAATGTTGAAAAATAAGCATTTCTTTCAGTGTGCAGTAACAAGGCTTTCTTAAAACGTTTTTAATCTATTACAAACACATAGATACCATCGACTTTTTTATTAATTAAAAGTGCTGGTAAATAATGTTACACAACCACATACATTGTTTATGGGACCACGACCAAAACACATAGAAAGACACTTCTGGTGTGAGTTTTCATTTTGGAAAAGAATTATTTATTATTTAATATAAATGTTTCTACAAACTAAAGAAAACAACAACTACAACAACAAAAATCAACAACAACAATACAACAACAATGCAATTATTATAATATAGTTGTTTGATAGGATCCTAAAATGCTAACCACTCGAGAGATAACTTCCTAGAAGAAAACAATGGCATCAAGTCAAAAGAGTAGACAACTCGGCCGTATAAGAAGCATCGTTAACGTAAACCTGCCACCGCATTCAGCGGGGCACGTGGCCTTCACCTGGATCAGGTAGCACTTGGTGGGAAAAGGTTATTTCAGAGATTGAAACTGGAACACTTTACGCTACTCTGTCGTTTCATCACGTCGGTCATTAGGAATAACTCCAGTTGTCTTGATATGCATCAGGGGTGGCCGGCTCTTCGTGTGGATTGTTGTATTACGGCTGATAAAGGCCTTTAAAAATTATTTGGCCAATATTTGTTCAAATTCTTTCATTATAGTATTGTTGAACTGATTAATTATAATTTGTTCAAGATATTGTATGCTGCATTTTTTATGTCTCAATATTTTGGCATCTTTACTTTGGTTTTGAATTAGAACGTGCTCTAATATACTGCTATCACCCATACAACTGATCACACTGGCTCCCATGCCACTACGTATATTGTTTATATTATAAACGTCGTAGTATTGTTGAAAGAGTGAACACAAATTTTGGTCCTGGTTTTGAACTATAGTACATTATTTTGATCTGTTCGGACAGTCTAAAACATTCATGATGTTTTAAAAGATGACAATTTTAAGATCATCCAAGTGTCTGCAGAAGTGTGAAGGAAGAAATACTGAACGTTTTAGGATCTATGAAAATAATGGTATCTTTTTACACCCATACCAAAGAGAAGCTTGCAGTGGCCACGGAGTACATGGAGTCCGGAACATTAACTTACAGCATGCTGGCTGAACAAGTATCCCTACACCGTAGGGCTAAGATACTACAGTGGGAGATTAACTTAGGTTGTGATTTTTAAAATGAACCTAACATTTAAAAATGAACAGAGGTTTTAAACTATAGTCTACACACAAAACAACAGCAAAAAGGAAAACGTCTGTTAATTGGTTTACCATATTATTCAGTCATCGTAAATTAAGCAAAGCTCCAAGTTCATACACATTGAAAATGTGCTGTTAAATACTTGTATATATATATAAACCTTTCGGTTGTTTTCAAATGCACAGTAACTCAATTCTTTTCGTTAGTATTATGTAAAGAAGTTTGTGCACTGATAGAGCCGTTGTTGGACCAGCGTAATAGTGATACACATTATTTTTTGTTCGCCTCAGACTCTCCATCCCGTTTGTTTCGATCATCGTGTGTGTCTGTCTACTACTAGTCGTACACAGACACACAACGAGCCTACAGTAAGTAAATTTGATGATCATGGAGACACATAAAGACGGCTTAGTGCAAATATCTCCCCACGAGCAAATTTGTCAAGAACACTCCCAGTGTTTCTCAGTTTACATGTGAATCTGTGCCAGACTGTTGTCCCCCAGGTTTAAGTTATTATTTACTGGAATTTGGCCGATTAACTAATTGTGTTTTGTTTTTGTGTTTCTTTTTTTCTTCTTTCGTGATGGCGACAATTTGCTGAACCCATCTTTTGTGTGCGTCTTGGCTAAATGTTATCATATCTGCTTTGTGAATGTTTGGGTTTTATATGTCGTGTCTAGAAACTAAACGAAATATATATATATATATATATGAAACCTGTCATCCCCGAATACTGCTTTCTCTAATATATCCCAGCCGGGGATGAAATCATAGACATTTAACCCCGGCTCTGCAGAAATTTTGTTCCATCCCCGGCACTGGTTTTTCTTAAATCGAGCACTGTGTATATATATATATATATATATATATATATATATATATATATATATATATATATATATACACATATTATTATGGCTTTAAACTTCTTCTAAAATCCTTCTTCATTCATTTACCTTCCTCAAACTGTACTAATCGGGCAGCATGAATCATATCAAGAATTCTTTGCAGCACAAAGGCACGATACAGCACCAGCGCGCAAGTTCTATTCGATCATCGGGAAATGACGTCACAGATGAGTTTTATTTATGGCGCCGTCGAGATTACTTTTATATAGTAAAAGATAATAAAATAAAAATAATTTATTACAATTAAACTACCCATCGATATGAAACGAAACCTGTCCTATAACCTTCCCCGTATGTAATTATGTGTACGTGTACCAAATTTCACGTTATTTGGTTGTCTGGATCTTGAGTTATAAGGGAACAGACAGACAGACAGCAAATGCGTCTTATAAGCATAGAGATAAATACAACAAAAATCATCAATTTAGTCGAAAAAGTTCACCCACCAAAACATTTTTAGTTTACAAATAATCCATTTGAAACACACTGAAGTTCACTTTGCCCCTGTTTTTTAGAATTAAAATTCTATTTCCTGTTCTCCATGTTATATTTTTCAATTATACTTGAGTGTAAATAATTATTTTAATTTTGCTTAATTCTATTCTTAAAAATGTCTTACAAAAAAATCATCACTTTCCGTTGCATAAATAAGGAAAATGGGCTAGTAGTTTGAAAAAAATTCAAAACTCTCTTAAGAAAAGAAACAAAATTGGAATCGAGATCGAACCATTGCATTCACATTCTAGAATGCCAAAAGAGTGGATGATAACTGGTCGGTCGCTACACCGAGCTTGGCCTCTATGGAAAAATCCAGATTGAAAAGACTTGCAGCACTCAGGAAAGAAGTAGAGCTATTACGGAGCTTTTTGAATTTCCCAATACTGTCAGTGAGCAGAAAAATTGAAACTTTAATTAAAAGGTATGATGTTCATTTGAAAAACCTGTAGGCGACATACCGGAGCAGTTTGATAAGTTATTTGATGTCACAAACAAAACTGGTCAATGGTTATGTGCTGAGGACAAAAAACTTTACGAAATACAAATTCAAAGTGGAGGGAAGACGGGATATGCTACAACTAAAATTGCTAGTCAAAGTACAATTCATCCATCAAAACGGAAAATTGTTTGCAAAATTAATGAGGCACAACAACAACAAAGCAGTTTTGAAAGTTTCAGTGATTCAAGTGATAACGATAATTCTCAAAGTAGCTCTGATGGTGATGATGCAATGTAGTCATCCACAGAAAGCTTGGACCAAAGCACACATAAGAAATAATCACAGCAATCTACTTCTAGTGCAGTTTCATTAGTTCAATCTGGGAAATTACCAGTTCGAAGAGCAGCATTAGTAAACAAAATTTTGCACAAGTCCGGCGTAAAAATAGCAACTCCTTCTCAGTTAGGTGTCTATCGAGCTGTATTCAGAGAAGCAAGTAAACCTAAACAGACATTAATAATTACTTTGCGTAATACCTTATGGAGTTAACATTTTGATGGTAAAATTATTAAGAAAAAAGAACACCAAGTAGTTGTATTAAAAATGAAGCAAAAGAAGTGAGGCTAGCCGTCTTAGTTTTAACTGATGGCAAAGCTGCTACGATTGGATCTGCCATTCAAAAAGTTTTAGATGAATATAACTTATGGTCATCTATAAAGATGATAGTGTCAGACACTACAAATGTTGATACAGGGTTAAAGTCTGGTGTTGTGGTGAAACTACAGAAACTGTTTGTTCAACATGGTCAGTCTGCACCAGTCTTTATAGGTTGTCAGCACCATATACTTGATCGTGTTCTTAGACACGTGTGTGATGCATTGCTCGGTGATTCAACTGAGTCTCCTAACATAAATTATCCATTTGTAAATAAGATACTTAAAGATTATGAAATGTTAAAAAAGATTTTGAAAGTAAAACAAAGAAATGTGCTCCAATTTTATAAAAACAGGAAATAGGTTAGAAAGATGATATGACATTTTTGGCACTAATCTAATTTGCGTATTTAAGCATTTTAAGAATTCTCAACAAATGCCGAAAGTTAATTTTAGCGCACTGCTCCGCCTCAGCAACGCCCGATGGAACTCTTGGAGCAATTTTTGCATTGTTGGCTTTCATACTGTTGCCTGAAGAACGAAAGAACCTTCAGAAATTGTGTGAATTTATATGTGGACATTGGAGTGATGCCTGGTTTAGTGATCATCATTACAAAGCTGAACAATATGAACTTCTTTGCATGCTGTTAATGATTATCCAAAGGGGTTGCGCTGTCTTCGAACTCATTGGTCTCAAAGTCCATCTCCAATACTCACTCCAGGTGGGAAAGCAAAGTGTGTGCAGAAAGAGCAGTAAAAGTTCTGGCAAGATATTATCCCCCCGTTTCCACTCACCAGAGAAACTGAATTTACGTTTTATTTTTACAAATAAAAGTTTATGAAACAATACTTGAAATTATTAACAAATGTCAATTTTTCTAAAACTTCAAAATGTTTGGTGGGTGACATTTTTCAACTTTAAATAAATTTGATAAGGTTTTGTGTTTCTACAATAAAAAGTCATCTGTTGATGGTATGCCATACAAGTGTTGTATATATCTTCTACGACGTCATTAAACATATATATATATATATATATATATATATATATATATCACTATCCTGTAAACTACCGTACATATCTCTTTTAGTTGAAGAGATATAAATATTCAATGGTTGATAATAATAATATTTTTAAACTAACAAAAACAAACGATAACAACACAACACAGACTTTCACAGAGTTGATCCACACAAGTCAGGCGCAAAATTCTCACAAAACCGATCTCCAAAATGACGGGGTAACCAGCACATCACTAAATACCACGTAGTTGTAACATTGCGCATGTGTTGGGTAATGGCAGTTTAAAAAGTGGATATATTTTTTTTAGGTACAAATGTAAAGTTGCTTAAAAAACAACATCGCAGTTACTTGAAGTCCTATATTTTTATTACCTGTAATTTAGGTTGAGTATCTTGGTTAGCATATGTATGGGATAAACCCAGTTTCATTTTTTTACTTAAATCATCAGCATCAGTTACTTTTAGTGGATTTCGTATGTCAAGTATGTATGCGTATTTCACATTAAACCTCAGTGAGATTGGTTTTTTTTAGAGAATAGTCCCAAATTCTCAGATGATCACTAATTTTATTTGGCACGTTTGTAATAACTTTATTAGCCATTTTCACTATAACATTACCTGGAAGATTTTCCACTTGATGTATACAGTCTCTCTTTTTTTTTCTTTTGTATAAGATGACTAAATGTGTGGTATATATTCCCGCGTACCACCAATTTCAAGAGTTTATTTCACCACGAACCACTAAATTTAAATTTTGTAATGCCGTGGACAACTTATAGTGAGTTTATTTCACCACGAACCACTAAATTTAACTTTTGTGATGCCGTGGACAACTTATAGTGAGTTTATTTCACCACGAACCACTAAATTTAACTTTGGTAATGCCGTGGACCACTTATAGTAAGTTTTATTCCTGCGGACCATTAAATTTAACTTTGGTGATGCCGTGGACAACTTAAAATGAGTTTACTTCACCACGAACCATTAAATTTAACTTTGGTATTGCCGTGGACCACTTATAGTAAGTTTTATTCCTCAGGACCATTAAATTTAACTTTGTGATGCCGTGGACAACTTATAGTGAGTTTATCACCACGAACCATTAAATTTAACTTTTGTAATGCCGTGGACCACTTATAGTAAGTTTTATTCCTGCGGACCATTAAATTTAACTTTTGTGATGCCGTGGACAACTTATAGTGAGTTTACTTCACGACGAACCACATTAAATTTAACTTTTGTGATGCCGTGGACAACTTATAGTGAGTTTACTTCACCACGAACCATTAAATTTAACTTTTGTGATGCCGTGGACAACTTATAGTGAGTTTACTTCACCACGAACCATTAAATTTAACTTTTGTAATGCCGTGGACAACTTATAGTAAGTTTTATTCCTGTGTAACAACGTGTGTTATAAAAAATACCAGTAAGGACTTACATATAGTAAACGTTTCATCAAAGCAAATTATTGCTTTTGTAAATATTTCATTCACACATTCGAGAATTCATTCAATTCTTGTTTTTGTTCTTGATAATATATATTATTGTGATGAACACAGAGAAATAGTTTTGACTCATTTAGTGTCGTCACCTTAATGACATCAACAGGTAGGCATTTAGAATGGCCGTATTTCTGAGTGTGTGTCATACTAAATAAATACAAATAAATCAGAATTAAAAAATCATGCATGCGGCGAAATTAGGGAATTTATTTTTTATACTTTATTCATCACAACATTATTTAATGACTGTTTCATTATCTTGATAACATAACTACATAGATTTGTCCTTGAAACCTGGAGACACAGGCAAAAAATATTATTAGTCCTAAATTTTAAACTTCTTGTTATTTAAATATAATGAAGAAAAAAAAATGAAAATCCACAACAAACTAACGAATGTGGAGATTAGCCCGATGTGACTGTGCAGCACAGTTACACCAGTTGTTTACACTCAGTGTCTACTTGTGGGGTGATGACAGTTTCAAGGAAAACTTTCCCAATAATGATAGTATATATAACACTGGTAAACAGTGATTTCGTTGCCAGTGATATTTGGAATCATTTTATACAAAGTCAACCATGCTGATTTAGAATATGTAAGTGCTTTTGCTAAGATTGGCTCTATTTTTACGAGATAATTAAAATTAATTAAATAATGTATGCACCGTGTTTGGAATTTGTCAAGAATTGCATGAAGCATAATAGTATACTAACAAAAAGTAGTGAAACTGTTAATAGTCATGCAGAAATTTGTTCAAAAATATGTGTAATAGTGTTATAGAAGAAAACATTTTCATTTGAAAAACTAATTATGTCTAATTAATTAATTAATTAATATGTTAATTGTCTATAGTAATGCATTAGCAAATCGCTATTTGCTCGACTTCCTTTTGTATGTGTCGTTGGTGCAATTGCGCTGGAGGCTCCAACAGTAGTCAGCCATCATATGTATGTCCCATCTTCCTTGATATCTCTCCTCCATCACCATCATATCCTGATGGAACCTCTAGCCTTGTTCCTCACTGAAGTCCCCAAGGTTACCTGGAAATTTGTCTAAATGACTGTGCAGGTAATGTACCTTGACGCTCATATTTGCTCCAATGTTTCTGAAGTTAGCGAGCATATCTTGCACCAGTTCTTCGTAATTCTATGCTCTGTTATTACCTAAGAAGTTCATGACAACTGAAACAAAACTGTTCCATGAAGAAGCTTCAAGGTGATCCATGAAATTAGTATAATGTCGATCGTTGATGAGTTTCAGAATCTGAGGACCGTCAAAAATCCCAGCTTCAGCTTCTCCATGCTCAATCCGGGGATTGATCTCCAAATATACTTGAAGCATTTGCCAGATTTGTCCAAAGCCTTAACAAATTGTTTCATTAAACCTAATTTGATATAAAGCGGTGGGAGAATGATCTTATTTTTGTCTACAGTCATGGTTTCCCTTGCAGGCCATGTTACTCTTGTCCAATGATCTTGCTTTATCCCTGCTATCCCAAAGGCACATGAAGCATGGGTATTTTGTGTATCCTGACTGCTGCCCAAGCAAGAAGTTTACCATTTTTAGATCAACACAAATTGACCACTGATGCTCATAATAACGGACTTTCTGCAATACTGTTTTGATATTCTCATACTCTTCTTTAAGTGTTGTTGAGTGAGCAATGGGAAGAGATGCATATCGGTTACCATTGTGTAACAGAACACATTTCAAGCTTGTGATGGAACTGTCTATAAAAAGACGCCAGTCTTCGGAATGGTAGTCTTGTAGTCCCGTTTGGAGCGGAAGTCCAGGGATGTCATTACAGTAAACTTAAATATTGAAGAAGAAAATCTTCTCTTTTCCGATAAAATGTTCTTTTAACTTCTGGTTTGAGAAAATTTCTTTCATTGAGCCAGGACACTAAAAGCTCAGATGCTTGCTTGGACAGATTTAGGTCTCGTATTAGGTTATTGAGTTCTTCTTGGCTGAATGGTTGAGGTGTTGAAGAACTTCCTTCATAATCGCTTCCACTGTTTTCACCTCCCAAAAACTCCAGATCTTGCCCCCTCGTCGGAGTCTGATGGTGAAAGCTCTAATAATCCAGTAAACACTGATATAGGAACTTCACTGCTATGTGGAATTGGTCTCATTGCAGATTCAAGATCAGGATAACCCCACTTAGATTTCTTGTGGCGATTGAAGCCTTTAACATTCACAATACAAAAATAACAATCACCAAAATGATCTTTCGGCTCTCACCATATCATTTGTACACCGAAACTTTGACTTTTCTTCTCACTATTTGTCCACTGCCGTAGGCTCTCCACGCAGTTTTTGCAGACCTTATGGGGAACCCAAGACTTGTCTTGGTCTTCCAGCTTCACACCGAAATAAGCCAAATATGCCTGCTACACAAAGTCAGTTATATTTCTTCTTTGCTTTTCAATCATGTATTCTCTACAGATGTAACAGAATACATTCGGATTATTTTTGCAGCATCTTCATGATGAACTCATGATGTCTTTAGAAAGCAGCTATAAAAGAGAAAAAAATAAACCAAGTTATAACTTGGTATAGTTAAATAAAACAACAGACACCAAACGTATTGCATTTGTTTTACACAAAGGGTACAATCATATTTTCAAGATTGTCCAATATCTCAGAAACTAGAGCCAATTCAGCAAAAGCAGTGGCAGTTTTGAAATCAGCACCCATGAATTGCTATAAATTCATTCAAATATTCTTGGCAATTCGAAAAAAATTTTTTTTTTTGTTGAGCTGTGTAATTGATTGTTCTTAGGCCCTGATGATCTCACACACACACTTGGGCACCATTGAATAACTGCACTACATTTATACTTTCATTAGTTCTATAAATTATACTATAGTAGACTGAGCTCAAGGTAATTCTTCGGACAGTTAAAATTTTAATGTAAAACCAATCTACCTTTTACATTCGACTGAAGACATTGTTTGATTTATATTGTTTTGGAAACTCGAAGATTATAGCCTACATACACAACATGTAATCGACTTTAGCAGTGTGCCATCTCGATTAATCCAAAGTCTGAAGTAATGTTTCTGTTATATTGACACGATTAAACCAAAGTCTGAAGTAATGTTTCTAGTTATATTGACACGACTTAAACCAAAGAATCTCTAATAATGTTTCTGTTATAATTGACACGATTAAACCAAAGTCTGAAGTAATGTCTCTGTTATATTGACAAAGTTGAACAACAAATCCTACTGTAATGACAATGCCATGTCTAACGTCATCTAAACATTCACATTTACTTGCTGTGGTGGCAGTTGCATTTGATAGACCATAATATAGTGGACAGCAGTAGAGCTGGGAAAGGAGATGACCATGAGTTGGTCAGTGACATGTATTATTTTAAGGAACGTGTTGTTTATCTGAAGTAATATTCCAAATAAGAAATATGGTCACGTGTGTGTATAAAGAAATGGACTAGACCAGTGATTCTCAAACGGATCACCGAGGGCTCTGCTTGCCGGTGCACGGCAGGAGATAGTTCCAAATAAATCAATCTTAACCAACATCTTGTAAACAAATATGTTGCACATTTAGACATTGAATCTGAATGTTGGCCGGGAACGCCGCTGTATAATTATTGTACGTCTGTGAGTTCAACTTGGAGATTAGGCTTTATAATTATTTTCATTGACATTCTTTCTGGCCATTACGTTTAATAATATCGGTGTGGGGAAAACAATCCCTTTTTTGTATACGTAATATTATGAATGCTTTGTATGGCAGTACTTACCACGTCATTAACATATTTGTGAGAAATGTCGTACCAGATGTCTCTCTTGTAGGTGACGCAGTCCACCCTGCAGTCCAGCCCCCTTCTTGCACGTCACTGTATGATACATGTATGATACCAGGGGTTAGATGATAAGTCTTTTTTGTGTGTGCAAATATTCAAGTTTTTAGGCAGCTAATATTTAGCTTTGTCCCGCATCATTATTATTACTAATATCAAAATGTACATTGGCAGGGTGTTGTCTCTTATTGCCAGTCTGTACATTGTAGGTGTTGTCTCATATTGCCAGTCCTTTACATTGTAGGTGTTGTCTCTTATTGCCAGTCCCTGCCATTATTGGAGTTGCTGTCTCTTATTGCTTAGTCCTGTGCATTTAACTAGGTGTTGTCTCTTATTGCCAGTCCTGTACATTGTAGGTGTTTGTCTCTTATTGCCAGTCCTGTACATTGTAGAGGTTGTCTCTTATCGCCAGTCCCTGTACATTGTATGTGTTGTCTCTTATTGCCAGTCCTGTACATTGTAGGGTGTTGTCTCTTATTGCCAGTCCTGTACATTGTAGGTGTTGTCTTATTGCCAGTCCTGTACATTGTAGGAGTTGTCTCTTATCGCCAGTCTGGCCTTGGCTGTAGGTGTTGTCTCTTGTGCCAGTCCTGTACATTGTAGGTGTTGTCTTTCTTATTGCCAGTCCTGTACATTGTATGTGTTGTCTCTTATTGCCAGTCCTGTACATTGTAGGAGTTGTCTCTTATTGCCAGTATTTTTGGGAAAATGCATACAGGATTCAGGCCATGCCAGTACAAGTAACTTCTCGTTTCTACCACCTGGGAGATGTCTCGCTTGATTT
>JAGDYQ010000006.1:5916434-5939959 GCA_021962125.1 Bulinus truncatus
TTTTATTCATTTATTTATTTATTTGTTTATTTATTTATTTGATATCAATTAATGTAAAGGAAAATTCATTAAAAATTTATAAAAATCTGTACTTATTGATGGTGGTGGGGGGGTCACATAAGACTGTTAGCACCATGACGTCAGATATTCTAACGGGTCTGGCAGCAGTATTACGCTTTAGGGCAACTTGCCCCCTTCCCCACCCCACCTCCAAATCACACTTAGCCCACATAATATACATTTTACAGAATGTGCATCCCTCGTTTGAATCATTATTATTCGACCGCAGCCATATTTGTTATTGTTGAACTTAAATAATTAATTGTGAAACATTACGGTACTTGATAAACAAAGTCACTGAAAAGAATGTAATTTGTTTTTATAAGACTTGACAGACAGTTTTATTATTATCTGTTAAAGTCCCAAAGTTGTTTCAGAATTCATTGGTTTGATTTTAATCAATCAATTTTTCTGAAGACCTTCTTTTTTTATAACGTTTGACATTTTGTGTCATTATTTATGTGCTACACTATTACAAATGGGACGAATGGCCGAGTGTTTCAGATGCTCGGCTGTCTACCTTAGAGTCCTGGGTTCGATCCTTGGTAAGAACCAAGGGAAATTTTCCAGGTCCTGTTGAAAGTTTATTACTACCCATAGTTACACCTAGCTTTAAATGGGTACCTGACTTAAGTTGGGGGAAGTAATCCCTACTTTTTACACTATTACTATTTCAAATGAGATATAAATAAAGATAAAATTATTATAACAAATTAAACAAATTAAAAAAAACGTGCAGGAACTTGTAAATTTTCAATTATACGAAGACTTTTTTTAATACAATTTAAGCATAGGGACTATTGATCATTTGTTCACGTATATGCCTTGCACTACAATACAATGTAATACATTTGTTCACGTATATGCCTTGCTCTAAAATACAAGGTAATACATTTGTTGAAAGAAAAAAAAATCATTACAAGCTGAAATTCTTGTTATCACCTTACATCGTTTTAGCCATATTAGAGGATTTTTTTAAAAATAGCGATGTGTGTGTGTGTGTGTGTAGATGGTTTATTAAAAAGAAGAACACACAATTGATATGTCAATAGATATCTTATTTAAACAAATCTTTGACACCTTAGAATGGCTGTTTAGAGAATTAGTTCCACTTCCTACATGGGCAGTGGCGCCGAGAGCCAACAAGGGCCCCAGGGCTGGACATCATTGCGGGCTTCTTAATAAACAATAAGTCGTGAAAAAATTGACATGGTCGGGGCGGCCGGGCCCCCTTAAGATGCGGGTCCCCTGGCAATGACCCCCGCCCCCCTCTCGGCGTGCCTGTACAGGAGAAGTTGATATTGTAGTTTGGAAGCTTCGTTCAAATTAATAATATTTAACTCAATAACTGTAGCTTTTTTTTAATTTAATTTAAGTTGTTGAATTTCCACATACAAACACAGAAATACGGCATTTGTTGTTAAGTCCAGTTTAAAATATATTAGAGAGACGATAATAATTAAAACTGAAAGTGTGTGTGTCTAATGTAAACAGCTCGTGTGACTTCTTTCATCTTATTTACTCTTTAAATTGATTTTTGTTGGCTATACCGCTATAGAATGTGGAAATTTTCAAATGTCATTGGCTAGGGGAAACTACTCATTAAATTTTATTCACAGTTATTTAGACCTTTTTTTTAACTCTAATTGACTCCCTTGAAAACGTGTTTTCCTCTATCATTTTTTAATAACAGATGAGTCTGTTGTAAGATTACCTTAGTGTCAGAAATGTAAAAACAGGTAAATCACAATCTGATTCTAAATGAATAGACAAATAAAAAAAATTATTCAATTAAATAAATGCAAGAATTAAATTGATAACCTAAATAAGCGGTTGGCTGCATTATTGTCCTCATTGATGACCATATTCAAAGTTTTAAGTCGTATGACCACTTAAATAAATAAAAAATAATAGTAATAGATGTATGGAAACAAAACATACACTACAGCAACATAATAGAAAGTTATTTTCTATTTCATTGCAAAGAATTAATCATTCTAATACATCTGAAACATTGATTTTCAGTAAATGCTATTATTGAATTATCCTGTGAGGCGTTAAATTGAAGTATTGTTGTAACTTTTTGGCGACCTTTTAAAGTCCTAAGTTGGGACTCCCAACATTACGCCATAATATTTTGTAAGATGTTTGTTATATCGGAATATATAACAAAGAAATTCGTAAAACGGCGTCTTGAATTATATATATATATATATAACTTTTTATGACCATAAGTCAACATTTTCTATTAATTGGAAAAATGTTTGAAAGCTTGCTTCTCGCTTTACAATAAAATCATAATTATGTCGAAATTTTGATGTTTTTTATTTTATAGAATGCAGCACATCAGTAAATTGAGATATCAAATGGAAAACTTTACTTCCCTCAGTAGTATCGATATAAAATTAAACTCTTTTATTCGTCTTTAAATGTAGCAATGAATTATCTTGAAAGTCATGCCAGTAGTTTTATTAACAAAAATAATTAAATTATCAATGTACTAAATATTCATAGAAAACTGTTGCTGTTGTTTGTATTCGCAATACATGAATTTTTTTTTATATTAAAAAACTAATTATGTAAGATTTGAAGACTTTTATTAAACTCTAAAATATCCCAGATAATAATATTAGTAAAAGTCTTTAAAATAAATATCAATCTGGGAGTACTTGTTGGTAGATTCATTAAATATTTCTATGTTGGTTTGACTTGATCTTTAAGCCTTGAATATATTTTAATATGCTCTCCCTGCTGCAATTTTAAAATATGACAACATACTTAAGAATAAATACAATTACAATTGGCAGTTTCACCCAGTAAAATAAGTCTACAAAACTACACAACCATTCTCATCACTTATGGGATCTGTTTAGTACAATGTATGTTTTATTGATTGGCAAACTGGCTTTTAGTTTTATAAGAACATACTAATATGACGAATTTGATGTGATTTTTATTATACAATGCTTTTGTATATTATATAGATTATCTCCCCTTGAACTATTTTAAGTCATTTCCATTTTGAATCGAACAAATACAAGACAAAATAAAAAAAAATATTCTTTAATAAATTTTAATGATATCGTTTATCACGTGCTAACATAGATCTCGATCTAAAACCTGGTTATTATTAATGCAAGGGAAATAGCCCATATATTAGTGTCTTTCATTATAGTAAAACAAGGTTATGTCCCTTATTGTATAATGAGCATTTTTTTTTACTCAAACGTTTTAAAAAAAATAATAATAATTAATTAATTCCAACATTAATTATTGTCTTAGAGCAAAAACATGTATGTGAAAATTTCAAGACAATCTATCACTAAAAAAGTGCCTCAAAATGGATTACAAAATGTTTTCCAAATAAACAAACACAAATTTTGAGTGGAGAAAACGATCAGAAATTAGACAAAAATGAGAACATTTCCTAATCTGTGAATAAGTCTGGGTTTTCTGTCAGATATTTCTGTCGACAGAGCACTCTAAAACTGGTACAATATGTTTTAAGATCTGATATGTCACAAACGTTTATTGTGGACTTAACGAGGCTGATTTGATCCAGCAAAACATTTCATTTAGCTAACCATGGACAACACATTTCTTAAATTAATTTTGTCTTTGCCTTTTAAGTTATAATACATTTGTTTTATTGAAAAGACTTTTAACAATCTGAACTAATGATGCGCAATGACAATCAGACATTTATGGTATAGCCATGATTAAGCCATGATTAAGTCATGATTAAGCTATGATTAAGTCATGATTAAGCCATGATTAAGCTGTGATTAAGCCATGATTAAGCTGTGATTAAGCCATGATTAAGCTGTAGCTCTGACATAGTAATTACCCACCTTACCCTTTTATCTCTGACATTTTATCCAAGATTTTTATAGTAAATGTTTCATTAATACTAGAAGTATCTATAATCATTCATTCTACTGCGTATAAATTGTGTTTGACTATGTCGGATAGTGTGGTGTGGTGGCCGGATAATTATAAACCGAACAGTCACTACTGTACTAACAAAACTCATTGCAGAGCCACATACTGCTATATAATATTTGATGGCTGGAGATGGGTTCCAGTTTTTTATTAAAACTCGTTATGTAGGGATGAAGACTCGTTATGTAGGGATGAAGACTCGTTATGTAGGGATAAAGACTCGTTATGTAGGGATGAAGACTCGTTATGTAGGGATGAAGACTCGTTATGTAGGGATAAAGACTCGTTATGTAGGGATGAAGACTCGTTATGTAGGGATAAAGACTCGTTATGTAGGGATAAAGACTCGTTATGTAGGGATGAAGACTCGTTATGTAGGGATAAAGACTCGTTATGTAGGGATGAAGACTCGTTATGTAGGGATGAAGACTCGTTATGTAGGGATGAAGACTCGTTATGTAGGAATGAAGACTCGTTATGTAGGGATGAAGACTCGTTATGTAGGGATGAAGACTCGTTATGTAGGGATGAAGACTCGTTATGTAGGAATGAAGACTCGTTATGTAGGGATGAAGACTCGTTATGTAGGGATGAAGACTCGTTATGTAGGGATAATGACTCGTTATGTAGGGATAATGACTCGTTATGTAGGGATGAAGACTCGTTATGTAGGGATTAAGACTCGTTATATAGGGATGAAGACTCGTTATGTAGGGATAAAGACTCGTTATGTAGGGATGAAGACTCGTTAAGTAGGGATGAAGACTCGTTATGTAGGGATGAAGACTCGTTATGTAGGGATAAAGACTCGTATGTAGGGATGAAGACTCGTTATGTAGGGATGAAGACTCGTTATGTAGGGATAAAGACTCGTTATGTAGGGATGAAGACTCGTTATGTAGGGATGAAGACTCGTTATGTAGGGATGAAGACTCGTTATGTAGGAATGAAGACTCGTTATGTAGGGATGAAGACTCGTTATGTAGGGATGAAGACTCGTTATGTAGGGATGAAGACTCGTTATGTAGGAATGAAGACTCGTTATGTAGGGATGAAGACTCGTTATGTAGGGATGAAGACTCGTTATGTAGGGATAATGACTCGTTATGTAGGGATGAAGACTCGTTATGTAGGGATGAAGACTCGTTATGTAGGGATAAAGACTCGTTATATAGGGATGAAGACTCGTTATGTAGGGATAAAGACTCGTTATGTAGGGATGAAGACTCGTTATGTAGGGATAAAGACTCGTTATGTAGGGATGAAGACTCGTTATGTAGGGATAAAGACTCGTATGTAGGGATGAAGACTCGTTATGTAGGGATGAAGACTCGTTATGTAGGGATAAAGACTCGTTATGTAGGGATAAAGACTCGTTATGTAGGGATGAAGACTCGTTATGTAGGGATGAAGACTCGTTATGTAGGGATGAAGACTCGTTATGTAGGGATGAAGACTCGTTATGTAGGGATAAAGACTCGTTATGTAGGGATGAAGACTCGTTATGTAGGGATGAAGACTCGTTATGTAGGGATGAAGACTCGTTATGTAGGGATAAAGACTCGTAGGGATAAAGACTCGTTATGTAGGGATAAAGACTCGTTATGTAGGGATAAAGACTCGTTATGTAGGGATGAAGACTCGTTATGTAGGGATGAAGACTGATGTAGGGATAAAGACTCGTTATGTAGGGATGAAGACTCGTTATGTAGGGATAAAGACTCGTTATGTAGGGATGAAGACTCGTTATGTAGGGATGAAGACTCGTTATGTAGGGATAAAGACTCGTTATGTAGGGATGAAGACTCGTTATGTAGGGATGAAGACTCGTTATGTAGGGATGAAGACTCGTTATGTAGGGATGAAGACTCGTTATGTAGGGATGAAGACTCGTTATGTAGGGATAAAGACTCGTATGTAGGGATGAAGACTCGTTATGTAGGGATGAAGACTCGTTATGTAGGGATAAAGACTCGTTATGTAGGGATGAAGACTCGTTATGTAGGGATGAAGACTCGTTATGTAGGGATAAAGACTCGTTATGTAGGGATGAAGACTCGTTATGTAGGGATAAAGACTCGTTATGTAGGGATGAAGACTCGTTATGTAGGGATGAAGACTCGTTATGTAGGGATAAAGACTCGTTATGTAGGGATGAAGACTCGTTATGTAGGGATGAAGACTCGTTATGTAGGGATAAAGACTCGTTATGTAGGGATGAAGACTCGTTATGTAGGGATAAAGACTCGTTATGTAGGGATGAAGACTCGTTATGTAGGGATGAAGACTCGTTATGTAGGGATAAAGACTCGTTATGTAGGGATGAAGACTCGTTATGTAGGGATAAAGACTCGTTATGTAGGGATGAAGACTCGTTATGTAGGGATGAAGACTCGTTATGTAGGGATGAAGACTCGTTATGTAGGGATAAAGACTCGTTATGTAGGGATGAAGACTCGTTATGTAGGGATGAAGACTCGTTATGTAGGGATAAAGACTCGTTATGTAGGGATGAAGACTCGTTATGTAGGGATGAAGACTCGTTATGTAGGGATAAAGACTCGTTATGTAGGGATAAAGACTCGTTATGTAGGGATGAAGACTCGTTATGTAGGGATAAATACTCGTTATGTAGGGATAAAGACTCGTTATGTAGGGATGAAGACTCGTTATGTAGGGATGAAGACTCGTTATGTAGGGATAAAGACTCGTTATGTAGGGATAAAGACTCGTTATGTAGGGATGAAGACTCGTTATGTAGGGATGAAGACTCGTTATGTAGGGATGAAGACTCGTTATGTAGGGATAAAGACTCGTTATGTAGGGATGAAGACTCGTTATGTAGGGATGAAGACTCGTTATGTAGGGATAAAGACTCGTTATGTAGGGATGAAGACTCGTTATGTAGGGATGAAGACTCGTTATGTAGGGATGAAGACTCGTTATGTAGGGATGAAGACTCGTTATGTAGGGATAAAGACTCGTTATGTAGGGATGAAGACTCGTTATGTAGGGATAAAGACTCGTTATGTAGGGATGAAGACTCGTTATGTAGGGATAAAGACTCGTTATGTAGGGATGAAGACTCGTTATGTAGGGATAAAGACTCGTTATGTAGGGATGAAGACTCGTTATGTAGGGATAAAGACTCGTATGTAGGGATGAAGACTCGTTATGTAGGGATGAAGACTCGTTATGTAGGGATAAAGACTCGTTATGTAGGGATAAAGACTCGTTATGTAGGGATGAAGACTCGTTATGTAGGGATGAAGACTCGTTATGTAGGGATGAAGACTCGTTATGTAGGGATGAAGACTCGTTATGTAGGGATAAAGACTCGTTATGTAGGGATGAAGACTCGTTATGTAGGGATGAAGACTCGTTATGTAGGGATGAAGACTCGTTATGTAGGGATAAAGACTCGTTATGTAGGGATGAAGACTCGTTATGTAGGGATGAAGACTCGTTATGTAGGGATGAAGACTCGTTATGTAGGGATGAAGACTCGTTATGTAGGGATAAAGACTCGTTATGTAGGGATAAAGACTCGTTATGTAGGGATAAAGACTCGTTATGTAGGGATGAAGACTCGTTATGTAGGGATGAAGACTGATGTAGGGATAAAGACTCGTTATGTAGGGATGAAGACTCGTTATGTAGGGATAAAGACTCGTTATGTAGGGATGAAGACTCGTTATGTAGGGATGAAGACTCGTTATGTAGGGATAAAGACTCGTTATGTAGGGATGAAGACTCGTTATGTAGGGATGAAGACTCGTTATGTAGGGATGAAGACTCGTTATGTAGGGATGAAGACTCGTTATGTAGGGATGAAGACTCGTTATGTAGGGATAAAGACTCGTATGTAGGGATGAAGACTCGTTATGTAGGGATGAAGACTCGTTATGTAAGGATGAAGACTCGTTATGTAGGGATGAAGACTCGTTATGTAGGGATGAAGACTCGTTATGTAGGGATAAAGACTCGTTATGTAGGGATGAAGACTCGTTATGTAGGGATAAAGACTCGTTATGTAGGGATGAAGACTCGTTATGTAGGGATGAAGACTCGTTATGTAGGGATAAAGACTCGTTATGTAGGGATGAAGACTCGTTATGTAGGGATGAAGACTCGTTATGTAGGGATAAAGACTCGTTATGTAGGGATGAAGACTCGTTATGTAGGGATGAAGACTCGTTATGTAGGGATAAAGACTCGTTATGTAGGGATGAAGACTCGTTATGTAGGGATGAAGACTCGTTATGTAGGGATGAAGACTCGATATGTAGGGATGAAGACTCGTTATGTAGGGATAAAGACTCGTTATGTAGGGATGAAGACTCGTTATGTAGGGATGAAGACTCGTTATGTAGGGATGAAGACTCGTTATGTAGGGATGAAGACTCGTTATGTAGGGATGAAGACTCGTTATGTAGGGATGAAGACTCGTTATGTAGGGATAAAGACTCGTTATGTAGGGATGAAGACTCGTTATGTAGGGATGAAGACTCGTTATGTAGGGATGAAGACTCGTTATGTAGGGATGTAAACTCGTTGATTTTATTATAACAAGTCAAATGAGTTTTTCATTGATTACAATTAGAAATTTCAAACTCCCTCCCCCCCCCTATCCCCACCATTTTCTAACAAATAACGTTGTATTTGGAGTTAGGGTCTGTATATACTTTATTTTTCTTTTTTTTTTTTTTCGGGAAGGGGAGGGGGGGGGGTAAAAATGATGTATTTTTACTTGTGGGAGTCACCGACAGTTTGAAACTTGTTGACAAGGGGGAAAAGAGGGTGGTGGGGATATAAAGTGCTAAAATTTGTTGACGTCATTGATGGACGAGCCCATACATTGTTAAAATTGTTGCAACAAATGCAAGCCAAAAACAATTTTACAGTAGTTAGTATACTTATTTACAGTAGTTAGTATACTTATTTACAGTAGTCAGTATACGTATTTACAGTGGTCAGTATACTTATTTACAGTGGTTAGTATACTTATAAAAAGAGTTTTGCTAACCATAAAGCGAGTAATGTCGGACCATCAAAATTTCTATCTGTCCACTCGTGGTCCGCACACCACCTGTCGCCGACTGCTGCACTCACGCCCCTTGTAATGTGTTGTGATACATGTCCGAACCAAGTGAACTTTCGAGTGTTGACCATAACTAGTAAATGGTTATTAGGGGACCCTCCAGATTGTTTCCTTAGGTTTCATTGAAAAACTGAACACACACAAAATTAACTCCCTTTAGCATACGTCACGCACTAACAAGAGCAAAAACTAAATGAAATTCAGTTATTATAATTGTGCACTCTCATAAGCCGAATCTACATACAACAACAGTTACAGATCGATAGACATAATTAGTACTTCACTATCAGATTGTGTGTGTGGGGGGGGGGGGATTTTGACAATATGCACCGTTCATCAAACTGAGTGCCAACTTTTTCTTTAAAATATGCAAATGAAGTTCGCAATTAGGACACCTTGTAAGAAATAATTCACATCAAAATAAAATTTTGTTCACTCAGATTTATAAATTATACGAAAATGTGATTTTTTTTTTTTTTATTTTACTGAGTCATCTTTATTTTGCTTCCAATGATTACAATAAATTACACACAAATAAAAATATTCAAAAATGCTACCATCAGATTAATAATTGAAACAGATGGGCTAACAAAGAAACCGGGTGGTTTCGGCAGTATATGTCAGGATTTTGGAAATTTGGGCACCGGCACATTGATTTGGGGCCCTTGAAATTGAATGGGGCCCATGAACTCAATTTTTTTATAAACCAAATAAAAAAGTAAAGTTCCCTTAGCCCTAAATGAGCCATCGGGGCAGTTAAAGTTTTGAATTCATGTGTTTCTGTAGCAGGGCATATCAAAGGATTGTGTGGACCCTCAATTTGAATCGGCGTTCTGTAGTTCACAATAACAACTGCATAGAGCACACAATATATATATATATATATATATATATATATATATATATATATATATATATATATATACGGTTGCCATATTTTTTCACGGACCAACCGGGACAGTTCTGTCTTTTTTACTTTAGGTTTTGGGATGTCGGTTTCGGGGGGGGGGGGTATGAAAACAGTAATGTATAAAACACTTAAAATATAGAATAGATAATCTTTGTTATTTTATTCATAATGGTACACAAACATGATATTTTTACAAAACAAAACAGTTTTCTACTTGTTGTACCACTCGTATTTTTCACTTCTGTAAATTTGTATTACTGTGTTACTTACCAAAATGTTACTGATCACACAAGAGCAGATTAATCATTCTCTGATCTAATAATTTTGCTCAATTATTTCCAAGAAACTGTGCCCTGAATCTAAACCGGGACAATTTCAACAACCGGGCGGGACACCGGGACAACCCAGTATATATTATATATATAATAACTACATAGAACACAAATATATATATATATATATATATATATATATATATATATATATATATATATATATATATAATGCATAGAGCGCATCTATATTTTTAAAAGTCCAATGACTGAATAAATGCCACAGTTGAATTGTTTTCCTTTTATATCATGTAGCACATACATATTGATAAACCAACAGAATAATACACAAATATGGCGAAGTATTCTGTACAATGTATACTCTATGGCATACACCTTTACATACTGGGCCGGCCGATTTGACCGATTGCTCCAAATTGGGCCCCGCGCCTGGCAGGGGCCCGGCAATTTACATGATCTAATTAATAGCAATACTTATAACTGTAAAAAAAAATTTAGAAGAGGGGCCTCGCAAGCATCCGTTAAATTGAACCCCGCAATTCGTAAGGCCGGCCCTGTTTACATATGTAGGGGAAAAAAACGACGGTTATTTGTTAGGTATACTTGAAACAAATGTGTTGGTTATGTAAATATCATCTATGCTGCAATACACATTACAACAATGTGCACAAATGTTTAATGTTGTTTGAAAGGATAGACTTGTATACCACTTTATAGCGCACAGAACAAAACAATTTCTTTCAAAAGTTGCTCACATTCAACATCGCGGCCGAACATAGTCTTAGGATTATAATTGTGAACATTGGTCTGTTTAATATATTGTATTTATATTATCTCAAGAAAACTTACCATTGCTAGTTTTATACTGACTATTTCATATAACTCGTAATCCAGGTTTATACAAGAGCCCGCTGGGAGTGTAAGTCAACGAGCCCGTTGCGAGTGTAAGTCAACATTTGTCATATCAAATACACTTATTTTTTAAATTAAACTGTTTTGTTTTTAAATGACCAGACAGCCAATTAAATAGTTTATAACATCTAACGTTTTCCTTTTTATTACTTTCGCAGACGTTATGAAAAAAACAGGGTGATTGACTATCGTGTTATTAAGTACATTATAACATATAACATCGTCATGCCCCTGGCTACTTTATAGACAGAACCAAATGATGTCAGTTTTCGTATGGACCAGTAAATAATTAAGCCACTGTGAATTTTTGGGCAGTTTTGTCGATTAAACAATTTTTTTTTTTTCGATTTGGGGAAAGAATGAACAAAATATTGAGGAAAAGATAAATCTGTTACGTTTATCTTTCAACTAAGTATTTAATGTGATTGTTTCCCTTTAATACTACCACAAAATACATAGGTACAGGTTGAGACATGCAGTAACATGTGACATGTAAACAAATTCCATATATAGGCAACCAATTTTAAAAGTTATTTAAGAAATGTAACTTAATATATTTGTCGCTTTTCATGCATTTGTAATAACATTTATAATATAAATGATATTAACGGTTCAAAAAAAATTTTAAAGCCTTTTTCCGATGAAAAGGGGAAAGGGGTGGGGGGAGAGAGAGAGAATTTGGAGCAAGAGGAATTTTCCACTTTGGCCTTCTGGGTGTAATTTTGTTAATTACAGAACTGGTTGTGAGGTCAAGGTAACGACAGATGGCATACAAAATGTTACCATACAGAAGCATGACATTGGTAAATCATCTATACTACTTCACAGCATAAATTTTAAAACGAGAACAATTCTAGTTCTGTTAATATTTATCTTACAGAAACCTTGTCTTTGTGTGTGTGTGTGTGTGTGTGTGTCTGTGTGTGTGTGTGTGTGTTGCTATAAATATAATTTTAGAATTTTCTGGAACGAAATACCTAACAAAAACATTTTTTTTTTAATTTGAACAAAAATTAATTAAAAAAAAATTTCAAAACAAAATAAATACTTGAAAAAATAATAAACAAAAAGAATTGAAAAGAAAAATGAAATCCTTGAAAAAATTAAAGTAAAATAAAAATTAAATTGCATTTTTTAAATAGATGAATTTAATAAATAACTATCAAAAAATAATAAAAAAAAGACAATAGTCCGATAATAGATTTTATTTTGTAATGAAATCAAATAAATTAATAAAAAAAATTGATTACATTTAATGATTGTTGATATTTTTTAGGTGTCGACATTTCAAAGAATTGGGGAATGAAAGAGTGAGTGGCATGTTGGAAGGTGAGACAGAGAGAAAAGTATATCGGTGAAAAATGTGGTGGGGGGGATAATGTGGGGAGGAGGGATAATAGAGGGGTGGAGAGAGAGAGAGAGAGAGAGAGAGAGAGAGAGAGAAGAGAGTGAGAGAGAAGAGAGTGAGAGAGAAGAGAGAGAGAGAGTAGTGTTTGAAAAGAAATTATTTGTCAACAAACGATGCTGTGTTGGTGATGTGTGGGAGAGAGGGGAGAGTTACGAAGATTCATGGAGGGGGGGGCCCTTATGTGTACTTCCTGCCCTTTCAGCTGTACTGCGCCTGTCAGCCTGGCTGTTTGGTCAGTTGGTCAGTTCAAGTGGAGACTTCTTCTTTGTTCACTCCCCCTGTACTGAGCCGTTCCCCTCTCCCTTCTTCACACCTCTGCGGTTTTTAGGCTCAGTGGTCAGTGCCTGGGTCTGGGGGTTAATGTTTCTTGCAGGGGTCAGTGGATTTCTAAATCTTTTTTTGAGACCATTTTTTTTTAAATAATCATTACTATCCAAGCTATGTTCTATTTTCTTTTTAATCCCTGCCATGTAAATTCATATGTTGGTTTACACCAAGTAGGGATACGCTTGACGTCTTGTCTGATATTCTGTATCCATTGTATATAATGGACGGTGGTTGGTTATCACAGACTTTTCATTGAATCTACATTCCTGGGAGTAAAGAAATCAAAGAAACTGGACTTGAAGATGTGGCTTTTACTGGATGACACATACACCTACATATATAGTCACACACATACATGCATTACCAATCACAGAGAGAGAGAGAAGAGAGAGAGAAGAGAGTGAGAGAGAAGAGAGAGAGAGAGAGAGTAAAAAAGAAATAAACTTTTCAAATAATGAGTGTATAAGGGAGAGAGAATTCATGTTGCTTTGAGGAAAAAAGAGTTAATTTATTTTTGGGAGAGATAGAAGTCATTTTGTTTGGGTTTTTTTTTTGGGGGGGGGATAGAAGTCATTTTGTTTTGGGAGAGAGAGAAGTCATTTTATGTTAGGGAAGAGAGAAGTCTTTTTGTTTTTTGGGGGGATAGAAGTCATTTTGTTTTGGGAGAGAGAGACGTCATTTTATGTTAGGGGAGAGAGAAGTCTTTTTGTTTTTGGGGGAGATAGAAGTCATTTTGTTTTGGGAGAGAGAGAAGTCATTTTATGTTAGGGAGAGAAGTCTTTTTTGTTTTTGGGGGATAGAAGTCATTTTGTTTTGGGAGAGAGAGACGTCATTTTATGTTAGGGGAGAGAGAAGTCTTTTTGTTTTTGGGGGAGATAGAAGTCATTTTGTTTTGGGAGAGAGAGAAGTCATTTTATGTTAGGGGAGAGAGAAGTCTTTTTGTTTTTTGGGGGGATAGAAGTCATTTTGTTTTGGGAGAGAGAGACGTCATTTTATGTTAGGGGAGAGAGAAGTCTTTTTGTTTTTGGGGGAGATAGAAGTCATTTTGTTTTGGGAGAGAGAGAAGTCATTTTATGTTATGGGAGAGAGAAGTCTTTTTGTTTTTTGGAGGAGAGAGAAGTCATTTTGTTTGAACTTTATTTTAAACACCCCGTCCCTGATCTGATTATGGAGGGAGGGGGGGGGGGAGTGGAGTGTCCATATCTTTCTCTATAGTGAAGTCTTTAATGGCTTGTGGGTGGGAAGAGGAGCGGGCCACCCCGGGTGACAACGTTGGAGGATTGACGCCCAGGGATGAATTGATCACGTGTTACTCTTCTCTACGATTATTTTTTTTTTATTATTATAATAAGCAGTAATAGTAATAGTCCCGATGGCTTTGACTTGAGTCGCTGTATTTTTATTTTTTATTAAAAACAATCAAAAAGTTTACCTGAGTACAATGTGGGTCGTCTCTCACTATTTTGTTGTGGGCCGACCAATATGGGATTAGGATGTATGCAGGGCCGCCGCTGGAGGAAAGGGGGGGTCACCCAATTATGACGTCATACGAAACATTTTTTTTTTAGAATTAATGTGTTAAAAATTACCCTTCCACTGTGGTAATGGACTTAAGAAAATTTTGCTAACCCTTTCTGTGATTAGATCCATATTTATATCATTGGAAGGTTTTTAATTGATATAAGAGACACAGCCGCAACAAGACCCCATTTTCAATTAAAATATGCACGGTGCTGTGAGTAGCGAGTAAAAGTTCACATCCCACCACGAAACGTCTTTCCTCGTGTGTGTGTCTCACACACCCCTGTACACAAATGTCTATTAGATTACATTAACAATTTTTAAACAATCAGGTAACATCTTTTAAGCGATTTGGTTTAAAAAAACTGACCAGCGGAGAGACTGTTGTAGGAAGACATAAAACCCTATGATATTTCTTCTATTGTAATTCTTTTATTTGATTTTTTTTTTTATTTCTATGTTATACCTTCACAATTTTCACAAGTCTAACAATTAGAAACAATAGAAATATAAAAACATGAATCACTGTGACTGGGGACGGTTCATTTAATCCGTTGAATATCGAGTGAGTTTAAATATATATATATATATATATATATATATATATATATATATATATATATATATATATATATATATATATAAATATATTATAATAATTTTAATGTTACAAGTTATTATTGTGTTTACATTAACCCCATATCAAACATGCCATTCCTGACTAAATGTTTTATGATAGTCAAAGTATGACAATAGCATACAGAAGTTGATGTTTGTTTGTTTGGTCCCCCAGCGGTCAAAACCTCCAACATATTAAGATCGAATTTAAGTCGATATAATTGATACTTATATATATATATAAGATCTTGACCATGGGATAAGGGAAATGTTTGTCGATATTAGAGATCATCTCTCTCAACACGGTAAATCAATAAGCACGTTACTATGTTGTTTTACCTAAATAAAGGATTGGCTTTTGACCGCTAAGGGTTTTGTCCGGATGCCAAAAAAAAACAAGGGGGGTGGGGGAGGTTCATATGAGGAAAGATTGCTATCAACGTTTTTATTTGATGATCAGACGCCCTAGTTTACCAGGGACATGTTCCAGTTCCCCATCACCCGTCCCGGAAGTCATGGGATGTTTCAGATTGGTAAGAAAATGTCCCGTTTTCTGACCAACAGCGTACAATATACTATACCCATTCTGATTTCAAATCATACTGTAAGTCCATCATTAATTTATACAGTCAATCGATTGTATTTCTTGATGTGCTATTATTAGATTTGTGAAATTATTATTAAGAATAAAGAATGACTTTCATAAGAAACGCCTCTCCACTACTTCTCCGTCCCAGGATTGACCTCATAAAACTCTGGTCATCGTGTTTAAATGTTATACTAGTGAAGAAAATGGCGGTGGTGTCTGAACACAAATGATGGTTTCCATGACGACTCAGAAACAAACGGCGATCTTCATTGTATTAACTAGTTTGTTAAATTAAAATGTAAAATTTTGATTTTTTTTCCTGCTGTATTGCAGGATAATAGTGGGACGGATGGCCGAGTGGTGTAGATACTCGACTGTTGACCTGAGAGTTCTGGGTTCGATCATCGGTGAGGCCCATAGAATTTTTCCAGATCAAATTTGGTGTAAAATCGTCCCACAAGTCCACCCAGCTTTAAAATGGGCACCTGACTTAAGTTGGGGAAGTAAAGGTGACTGGTTATTGTGCTAACCACACAATCCCTTCATATGCCGAGGTTATAGAAACAGATGAATTCTACACTTCATCTGCCCCAATGGTCCGATAGGGCTGAGGGAACTTTTTATTGCAGGATAAAATACATTTTAATTTGTATAGGGTTTATAAACAAAATAAATGAATTTGAAAGAAGTACAGTCGGTTGTTGTTGTTGCAGTTTTTCTGTTTAACACGAGATAAAAAGTTCGAAACAAAATTCGCCTATTTCTCTTAATATAGCTACACCGTATTACAACGGAGCATTATGTCACCTTGACCTTCTCTAATGCCCCCCACACACACCCACCCAACCATGTTTAATTCATACATACATCATTCCCATTCATTTATCTATCGGCCAGATAAACTGTAAAGCTCATCTAAGTACTTCTGCAAATCTTTTTAGAACAAAAAAACATATTTAGTTCAACTGGTCTGACATCACTCGTTTATAAAGACGTGAAGAAACAAGAAGAGCGATCCACCGTACACGGGTATAATTAGTGCGTCAACTACTAAAATATCACGTATTCAGTACAAAAAACAACTACATTTTTCTACCCTCATATATAAAGCCGGTAATGCTCAAAGGATTTACATGATTAAAGCCCCCCGCGCATCAAGTGGGTTGAACTGTGACGTAGGTTACGTCCGACTCCTACAAAAAGCTACGACTTATGCAATGAAGGATGCTGGAAGGTACGGTGTACTTATGACTAGCTGTCAATAGCGACTCTTCATTCTAGTTTTTTTTTTCTTTTTTTTCTTTCTTTTTAATCGTAGACAGTCCAAGGGAGCTGAGAAAGAATTAAAATGATTGTTTCCGCGGATCATTAACACCTAACAGTGGGCTATGGTCAAGAGCTGGACTGGACTTTTTGATCTTATTGCGGAGGAACGGTACTATGAATGGACTCTTGTTTTTTTTTTTTTACAAGTACGGTACATACAGTGGTTTCTTATGAACGCGTTTTTTTTTTATTGAACGGTCGAAGATTGTCTATTAATGACCAGGGGTAGGGGTGGGGGAAGGGGGGAGGGGGAGGTTTTCGATGTTCTGGGAGTTGGGTGTCGGCAGGTAGTTGAATAGATTCGTCTATTCATGGACTATAGTTGAAGATGGCTAATTTGAATTATAGAGAAATACAAACTTTTCTTTTCATCAGCTTTTGATTCGTTTTTTCTCTGTTGGCTTGTATTCTAATCATGTAACTCAGTACTTCCCAACCCCTGGTCCGCGGATCCGGAACGAATGTGGAACGAATGTTACTGGGCCGCCCAAGAAACATTACATTATTTCTTTTTTTATTTATTTATCTCGTGATTGTTTGACTTTCCATTTACGAGAAATAATCAACGTTTCCCCCCCCCCCCCAATCCTTTTTAGTGGGCCGCAGTGAAATTAACAAACCTGACCGGTCCGTGGCGAGAAAAAGCTTGGGGACCACTGATGTAACTCACTTCTGAACCAGTTCTAATTTAGTAAGTAAGCTCAAAGTTGACAACACGTGTCTACATGACAGACAATACGCGACTATGGTAATTCTGAGTCCACGAATAAACATTTTAAAGAATTACATAGTGACTAATTGGTAGTAATTCTTACAATCGTAAACATTTCGCTTGGAGATTATCATGTAAAATAACGATGTATAGCAACAGTCCATGTATGCGCAAAGAAGTTAAACTTTATTTATAGTCTTAGTACACTTAGATAGATTTTCAAAATTAATGAAATTATATTATACTGTGCAAAAGCAAAACCAAGTTTAATTCTTTCTATCAAACCTAAATAATAGTTTGTTTATTATTTCTAAAAAAAAAATTAAAAAAGCTTTTATGCACTAAAAATCGTAGTAAATTGTAAGTATACAAGTATTTATAAAGTATATAGATATTTGTATCATATAATGAGTTACTTTTTTTGTTTACTTTTAGTGCATTTTTTTAAAATTTAAATAAAACCCCCACTGACCACTGACATAACCCTTACATGATAAAAAAAAAACACATGACAAAACGGCAACTTTTAATTTAAAATTCAATATTAAACTTACAGTAGATGTAAAATTCGATTTTAGCATCGAATGTGTTTCATTTTGATTTATTTGTATGTCTCGATAGAACTTTTGTTCTACTATTTCTAGTCTACTATTGTTCAAGTAAATACTAACTGGTCATCTCCAGATACTAATGCTAATAGTATGGACTTTGATCGTACTTGATAACTCCTACACGCCCAGACAATGACCACTTAGGAGGATTAACAAATATTTTAAATGTGCATATTTCGCTGTGTGCTACTAAATGCTCCAGAAAGACTTTGGCCAGTAATTTAATTCATTTTATTTATTGTTTTATAATAAACTATAGAAATATTTTTAAACATACTTTCTAATTTTGTTTTCTGGATACATACATAGTCTATCTGGCAACTTTAATGGTTTTGTTTTGTTTTTTAAAGCATGCAGTGTACTACGCCACAAACCGGCGAATTTTATTTTTTGAATTTTTTTTTTAAAGAGGCTTGGGGGGAGGGGGGGAAAGGGGTGCTCTCTGTTCCCTACTCCCCTAAAAACTCTCGCACGTTTGAAATGCCAACGAAGCAAACAACTTAGTTGTATGAACTGGAATTGTAACTAATCATCAGAGGTGAACACGTTGTATATGGTTTTATAAATAGGAGAAAGAAAATGACATTAAATTAGTTTACATTCTGATAAGTTAGGTGGGGGTCAGCCCCGTAGCGTGAAAATTCTACAGCAGGGGCCAGGCCAATAGCAAGGGGGGGGAGCAGGAAATAAATGTTATTAAGAAGAGCAAACAAGCAGGAGGGGCCCACCCCCCCATCCGCACGCTACGAGCCTGGGTAGGGTGGGGTTGGGGGGGGGGAATCATTTGTATCATTTCCCCTTGTCCCCGTTTCAGTTGTATCCATTCATTGTTGTTGTCAATTAGTTTGGAATCTCCAGTGTGTGTGTATGTAGTAAAGGTACGTATTTAATTGTTCGTGTTGACACAAGAAAGATGTTAACATGAAACTGTGCAACAATACCCCACACTGACCACCATGTTTAGTGACTAAACAACTCCACACCAAAGTTTGTTTACCACACTAGTAAGTCAAATGTCCCTTCCCGGTGTTTACTCCCATCGTATTTGACAAGCAGCCTTGCGATTCAAATAGCCAGTGGTCAAGATTGAAAACATGCCCAGGCCTGAGTCCATTTATCCGAGCAACGGACAAAAGTGGGCAAATATTTCTTTGCTTATTTCTTGTGGTCAGTTTCTACGACAGTTAGACCTTTGCTTTCTGCCTTGAGTTGCTCAATGTCCTCCACGTCATGACAAGGGGAAGTAATTGTGTGTATGTAAGTTGACTATGCTTACCTCCCGTAGTTCCAGGTGGTTATTTCTTTACGACGAGATGAGCCGGAAAACTCCATTCGGACCACGCGCGCTTTTTGTAAACAAAAAACAAACAGAACAAAAGAGGACAAGTTAAATATTAGTTTTCCATTATGACACGTCCATAGATCTGTTGGATAAATAGACCAGGACAAATAAAGATTCAATTTGTTCTACACATTTCAATAGTAGAATATATATGTTTTTAAATGTATGTATATTAGGGTTATGACTAGAAATTTTTTTTCAAAAATTTGATTTTCCTGATGTTGCATTAGATGAACTTTTACCCATAGAAAACATATTTGATGTTAATTTTATTGGTTTTTATTGTTAGTCTAATACTTTATAAAAATACAGTGGATTCCGCTTAACTGGGACACCGCTTAATTGGGACAGCCGCTTATTTGGGACAAATCTCAAAGAAACCAAACCAAGAAGCCAATAGTAAATGTGTATGTTTAATTGGGACAGCCGCTTAATTGGGACAAAAAGCCTCGGTCCCGATGTGTCCCAATTAAGCGGAATCGACTGTATATAGATTTACGTTCGTTTGTACTTTGTATTTAGCATAAAACCATCAATGCATTTTTCTCTAAGAGTTAGACTGGCAACACTCACGCCTCGTCCCTTTTTTTTCAATGTTAAAAAATGAAATTCACTTAGGCGCGGGAGGTTTTTTCATGTTTCGGCAAAACCAAAGTCATTTTTGCGATTTGTAGGTAAAAGTTCATCGATTACAACTCCAGGCTGAAAAATTTAAAATTAGTCATAACCCTAATGTATATGCATGAAATAAGAATTTATCACCATTTCACTAACGGCCTGGTAACAAACACATCGAAATGTTTGTTCAATGCATAAACAAACGACATTCGTCCTAGGGCTATATAACGACACAGCCTAGGGCCAACAAACTACACTCGCCCTGGAGTGCGATTTGAATCGACCCCTCTTTCATATACAGGGTAATACAGGGTACAGCATACCGGTCAAGGGTGAGCAGCCCTTTACTTTAAAACATAATACACGTACGAACGAAGATTGTCTATTAATATCTAAAATCAAAAGATTAAGTTTAACAGTTTAAGTAAAACATCAAATCAAGGTTCGAAATACAAAGCAACCATTGAAAATTGATATGTCTTGGTGATTAGTATCGAAATTCAAATGTATATAGCCTATATACTATACTATACTATACTATACTATACTATACTATACTATACTATACTATACTATACTATACTATACTATGCTATGCTATACTATACTATACTATACTATACTATACTATACTATACTGCACTGCACTGCACTGCACTGCACTGCACTGCACTGCACTGTACTGTACTGTACTGTACTACAGGGTTGGGCAAACTTTTTCTACGGAAGGTCCACATTGATTACTTGATTGTTATCGGCGGTCCGCATATATATATATATATATATAATATGTATACATATATATATAAATGTGTGTGTGTGTGTGTGTGTGTGTACATTTTGTCTACTTCAATTACAACAATTACAATTTACAACGTATTAAAATATGAATTAGTGATAATAACCATGTATTTCTCATTTATTTTGCATTCACACCCACAGTATGTACATGCGTACGAGCCGAATAGTATACGATGAAAGGCCGCATGCGGCCCGCGGGCGTAGTTTGCCCACCCCTGCTATACTGTATAAAACTGATCATTTGATCCTTATATCGTGTTTTATAAGTAAATTTATACAATTTGACCAGGTCCTAATGAAAGTTGATTGAAAGTCCCCCAAATTAATCAAACTTTGAGTGAGTATCTGGGATTAGCTGGAGTGGGGGGGGGCGGCTGAGGATAGTGCTAGCCACAATATCTGTAAACATACCGCGACTTTATAAACTTAGACACATGACTTTATAAACTTAGACACATGACTTTATAAACTTAGACACCTGACTTTATAAACTTAGACACCTGACTTTATAAACTTAGACACATGACTTTATAAACTTAGACACATGACTTTATAAACTTAGACACATGACTTTATAAACTTAGACACATGACTTTATAAACTTAGACACATGACTTTATAAACTTAGACACATGACTTTATAAACTTAGACACATGACTTTATAAACTTAGACACATGACTTTATAAACTTAGACACATGACTTTATAAACTTAGACACCTGACTTTATAAACTTAGACACATGACTTTATAAACTTAGACACATGACTTTATAAACTTAGACACCTGACTTTATAAACTTAGACACATGACTTTATAAACTTAGACACATGACTTTATAAACTTAGACACATGACTTTATAAACTTAGACACCTGACTTTGTAAACTTAGACACATGACTTTATATAAACTTAGACACATGACTTTATAAACTTAGATACATCATCTGTCTCTATGGCCCTCATGAGTTAAGGAGATATTCTTTTTTTAATATTAATTATTTAAAGCTTTTGATGACATGGAGGGGGGGGCGGTTACTAGACATGACCAACTGACCTACATAAATACAATTCCAAATAGCTTGCAGCTTCTGCTCCGTGTTTTATGTGTACGTTATCATCACCCTCCGACCTGGATACAGTGATAACACGTTGCTATCCACACCTGCCCGTGTGTTATCTCTGCCCGTGAAACAAATGATATTTTTATTGTTCGCTGCTAGTTTCAATTGGTAACTACTTGGTCACTGATAAAATATCAGTTTGAAAAAAAAATCTGGCTTAATTTAAGGTGACTTTGACTTCCTTGGTGTCTCGTTCAAATTGCAAGGTGGGAAAACTTGTGAGATAATCCAATACCATTATTATGCATTTATTATTCTTGTAATTTTGTGGGATTGTGGGGTGGTGTGACATCAAGGGCATTTCGATATCATAGCACCAGATTTCATAGCACCAGGTTTCATAGCACCATGTTTCATAGCACCAGATATCATAGCACCAGGTTACATAGCATCAGATAACATAGCACCAGATATCATAGCACCAGATATCATAGCACCATATTTCATAGCACAAGGTTTCATAGCATCAGATAACATAGCACCAGATAACATAGCACCAGATATCATAACACCAGATAACATAGCACCAGGTTTCATATCACCAGATAACATAGCACCAGATATCATAGCACCAGATTTCATAGCATCAGATAACATAGCATCAGATAACATAGCACCAGATATCATAGCACCAGATATCATAGCACCAAATATCATAGCACCAGATTTCATGGCACCAGGTTTCATAGCACCATATTTCATAGCACCAGGTTTCATAGCACCAGGTTTCATAGCATCAAATAACATAGCACCAGGTTTCATATCATCAGATAACATAGCACCAGATATCATAGCACCAGATTTCATAGCATCAGATAACATAGCACCAGATATCAGCACCAGATATCATAGCACCAGATAACATAGCACCAAATATCATAGCACCAGATTTCATAGCACCAGGTTTCATAGCACCATATTTCATAGCACCAGGTTTCATAGCATCAGATAACATAGCATCAGATAACATAGCACCAGATATCATAGCACCAGATATCATAGCACCAGATAACATAACACCAGATATCATAGCACCAGGTTTCATAGCACCAGATTTCATAGCACCAGATTTCATAGCACCAGATTTCATAGGAATATTAGCCGTCAGTGATGCACAGTGTCAGTAGATGCTGTAGTACTACATTAGAGAACATGTATTTTTACATGAGGTGCTCTGGTTAATGTATAATATACCCCGAAACCTACATCTAGACTGGAGCTCGGAACCTTTGTGGTAGTCAGTCTCCAGCCATCAACTCGACCAGCTGCATTCTATAGATACAGAACTATTAGTGCCCCAACTATCTGAA